>VTPC01001073.1:30556-61590 GCA_011009095.1 Ignelater luminosus
TTTTTTTTTCGGTTTTGTCAGAACACTAGATGGGAATAAACGTTTATTAAAACAAAGAATCACAACGTTTCCTTAGCAACAGACAAAGCTAACTTAATTTTATGAAATGTTTTCCGCTTAGAAACAAGTTGCAGATATCCATGTAATGAGTAATCTCGGTAATATTTTAAGTAATTATTTTCATTGAAATGGTAATGTATACGAAAAAATCAAAGAGGCCTTTTTTGTTTATAATTGAATGGTAATAATTAATAATAAAATAACATTTTCGAAAAAAAAATCAGTAGCGTAAAAATTGTTTCGTTAAAATTGAACGTAACCATAGCTACCCACTGGTTAAATAGACAAAAACTGTCTTAGGTCAAAAAGTGTGTTTTTATATCATAACAATCTATACTAAAATTGAGTGTAATATCTCAAACGATTTTAGAAGTCTTTGGTAAAAACCGAAAAAAAATAACAACTTCAACACCCTGTATATCGAAAACCAAGCATTTTAAGACATACATTTATATGAACCACACATAGAAACAATACAGAAATAATAGCAACAAACTTTTTAACTTTACGATTTATAAGATGAGTTTTTTAATAAGTTGTCAATCCACTGCATTAAACTTAGTTAAAATTACAATTTATAAAGTCTCACATCATATTGAAATGAATAAATTCTCAAATCATTTCTGTAATCAAATGTCTTTACACTAATGACCATGCAAGCTTGCGTTAGTTATGCACCTGATTGAATGCTTAAGCTGCTCTAATTCAAAACACACTAACTAGCTCACTCTGATTGTGAGATGACTTATCATGCGTTTTTATTTTCTAACTCCGCTATTGACAAAGCTTGTGCGTTTTTTACCAAAAATGGGTTTTAACCATTAGTTTTTCTTTATTTTATTCATTTCTTCATTTTAGAAACTGTTACCTACAATCGTATTTTTAAAGTGCCTTTACTCCTATTTAATATTACGTAATATCTTGTTACTTACTTACCAATTGATGATAACATTCTTTATTGTTGAAATCAATACAAGGTTCATCAGCTACAAAAAGCATAAAAATGGACAGTAACATGATAAAGATTGAACCATTAACTGAAAATCCAAAACGTCACAAGCTAAATCTAATGTAGCAATAAGCTATTCTCTTGCTTAAACCAATTTTGTTCTGGGTAATTTTGGTGTTTTTCACACACAACTTTGCTAATACGATAAAAAGAGATTTTTATTTTAACAAAGAAAAATCGCACACAAAACAACACACATTTAATTTTGTGTTTGTTCGCAGCAACGCATTTTATTTTTTTTATGCCAACGCTTTGAGTTTTTTATGAAAAAAAAAGATGTAAGAGTGCTAACGAAGCCACAAAAACTTTCTGATAGAGGTTATTCTTTTTCCTTTAGAAAATAAAAGGAAATTCGAATGTGTAGGTGTGTATAGTTTGTGTGTGTGCAGTATATATATTTGAAGTAGCTTTTTTCCGTTACCATCAAAAAGAATTTCTGTTTTATTTATTTGGCCTATTCAAAGGCAATGAATGGGAAAAATCTAAAAGTTCCAGGACATTTCTGCCATTGGTAAACTCTCTTAGTTTTAAATAAAATATCTCTCCGTGATAAAACTTGTCTCTTATTGATTAAAGAAATAAGTCTTATTTAGACCCCTACATTTTCTGCTTTTACAAGACGTAGGACAATGGTAAACAGAAAAAAAGCGTTAGGAGGATAAAAAGAAAAAGTGAGCCCCCACAAATCGTAGTTAAAAAGGATTCTCGACAATGTAATTACGCTTTTGAGGTGAACGTAAAACTCGGAAAGCATTTAACGTAGGCCTAAGTGGCATTAAAATCTGGCAATGATTCTCGAACGGGGCACTTTAGACGGCAATTTGTCTATGCGTATAATGCTAATACTGCTGTAAGCCGCAAGATAACGTTTAAAGCCCAGTTAGGGTCGCTAAGTAGTCCAAATTAGTTAAAACTATGCGCGGATTTAGCTTATCCAATGCAAAGTTAAACAGAAAATCGATGTAACTCAACCTTTTATTTACCTTTACTGCTGGTTCAGGTGATGAGTTTGCTTTAAACGGGATTTATTTGTCTAGCAATATTGTTTGCTTTAGTACCACTTACCCGCGGTTCGCGAAAGTTTGTATAAACAATTACAGCTCACTTATCCAATTCTCACGCATATAGCAGCACATCCACCAAGTTGGCCAATCGTTAAATTTTAAAGTGATAGTTCCATCCTGAAGATGACATCGAAAAGTTCTTAACGGAAGAAAAATGAAATCCCTCTGGTGGAGCTTAAAGGAGTTTTTGACCTCGTAGTAAACTTTCTAACAGGTGTACACGCACCAGAAAGTTTTAAGCCAGTAACTTTCTGGGAGTAGCACACATTTTAGCCAGAAAAGATAAATTTCTCAATTTATCTTAAAATCTTTCTCTTGTATTATTCTTATTGTTTTTAATAGTTGTAGTCTATAAAACAGAACACTTTTTATTTGGTAAAGAGATACTTGTACTATTAATTTCATAAATTATTTCGTAAGACTTACGAGCATTATAAATGGAAATACGTCAGAGAAAACACAAGGTGAATTACATTCGCAAGTAACTTTAGCCGCAAAATAGTTGCACGTTTAAATGATTCATTTATCACAAAAGTGAAAATAAGGTTATCTAAACAATTTTGTGACTTTTGTTTTACAGAAATTGATCGTACGGTAAACAAATGAAAGATTAAAGTACACAGCAGTATGTATACTACAATAAGATTATGAAGGCACTCTTGTCAATTGTATTATGTAAAATCGGTAATTAAAAGACTTAGAATTAACCTTCTCAATCTTTAAATGAATGAAATTATTGATGAAAATACAATTTGTCCTAAAATTTGTACTATTTAATTTAGGTCAAGTCCTGGACGCCACCTGTTGAAGTAGCTTCACTACAAAATGACCCAGCAATCGATTAAGCTTGTTAGGATAATAGAAAAAAAAATTTAATTTAGATACTTAGTTTTAATTTTTACCCAAGTGTACTAAGTTCACTTTTAAAATTTACAAACTGCCGGTAGCTATTGATTTACGTATCCTCTTCTACCTTTCTTTACTTGTCTTTTGCCTGTAACAATATACAGCACAAGTTAACAATCATAGGTCAATAATTTAATCAGAACAACTCTATTTATTTCGTATAACACAGGTAGCTAAGAATATTTAAACGCTTTGTGTCTTAACGGATTAAATATTTCGAATACAAAACTAGTTTTCGAATAAAAATCTTATCAATAAGATAAGATTCCGTAAATAGAATCAATTAAAAATCGACTGAAGGTTTCAAATAAAGGAGATTATCATGGGGATGTGGATTTAGGTACCCTATGCTTAATAATTACATAATGTTATCGCTACAAGTAAAGATACGTTTTACCGGAAACCACCACTACATTAAATTGAGGGTAAAAAGTGTACAAACGCAAGATTATCAGTCTACATTGAAAGATCTTTAATCTAGAGACTCAAAGAGTCTCTTTGGTCAAAGTGGTAGTGTAGGATCTTGTGGCGAACGTACGTGCAAACTTTCAACGTTTTACACTGCTTGATTTTGAAAGCCGCTCTCTTGGTTGTAGTTGCTGACGTCCATATTGTCTTGGTGGTAAAGAGCGCGGCAGAACGTGATGGTTGTCTGAGGTTGACATCACCTTTTTAAAACCAACACGATATTACTTAATAAACAACAAAACCCCAACGAGTTTCCTACTGTCAACACTGCGTGTACTTTGCTTGCTTTCAGGTGATTTACTTGCTTTTCTTTGTATTATTTGATTAACTCGATTATTTCTTTTTTAATTAATATTTCCAAGTATAGTATACCAAAAGATATAGTGCGTTTATGACTTAATTGCTACTTAGCTTACAGTAAATTTTACAAGTTCATCACAGCAGGGTGCCATAAATCCGCTTACCTGTGAAGACCTTTTCTGACATTGACACAGGGTCGTATTGAGATAAGTTTTACTTTCGTAAATACTTTTAAACTAAAATGTTAAAAAATAAATTATTTCAATTCGATCCTTGGTTTACCCAATCGTCTCTGACACGTACCACTACTTAAATTTGTTGATTTTTATAAGGGACCCGCTGTAAAATACTCAAGTAGTCAAAGTCATAAACGCACTATATCTTTTGGAATACTCTAATATAACTTTCGTTGTATGACAAATTTAATTAGGTTTTGTTGTCAAAATATTTATCAGGCGGGTTGCCAAAACCTTTACTATGCATACATGTTTAATGTCCCCGAATAATAACTACTAGAATGCATTAGACGATTTATAGCATCTGTGGAAATTAATAACTGCAAAGATATACCGGGTGTTCCATTTAACTTGAGACAACTAAATATCTCGAGAAATAAGCATTGTACAAAAAAAATGTTTCAAATAAACCTTTAATAGCATCAAGAGGGACGTCTGTCTGTGTAAAGATTAGCCAGCCTCCACCGCCCCCTGTGGGTGAGGCGGGATGCAACTTTGAAATTTCAACTAGGAACCCTTATTTTTATTGCAGATTCGGATTTCTTAAAAACACATGCGTAAGTTCTATTAGAAACTTTTTTTTCGAATCGTGATAAATGACGCTGAAATCAGTGAAAACTAGTTTTCGCCATTTTCTTCAAGAAAAATCAACCGATTTTATGCATAGCGATTCTAAAATTATTATCGATTAAAAAGCAGTGTTTCTGATGTCCGACCATGGATTTTGCATGATCGCAGATGGCGTTGCAATTGACAAAACCAAAACAAGTTGGAAACAAAATAAAATAAAAGTAAAGTAATCTCAAAAAGAAGAACAAAATAAGTGAGATAAATTAAGTCAGAACACTTCTTTAATAACCAGGTTTCTTAAATTTAAGAAAACTAATTTCAGTTCAATGCATCGTCCCTAAAGTACTGTGGGCACGTACCATGGAGAGAAGTCTTCGCGTCAGTATAATTGTTTGTAAGCAATACCTACTATACCTACATCCCTACAGAAAACGAAAGTTCCACCCTCCTTCAGACCGATTAAATAACTTACCATGCAAGTTAACTAGCAGTTTTTTCTTCTCCTTTATAAATTAGACTGGATCTACCAAAGAGTTATGTTAAAATCGTAATCATTTACAGAGCAAAATGCTTTTGGGTACATTAAAATTTTCTGTAGCTCATGAAAGATTTAGCGTCACATTTCCTTGCAGGTAATGAGCTATCTCGTCGCACTTTTCTTGTTTTTGCCTGACGCCCTCTGTCGACTATAAACTGGCAAGATATTTATCTTTTTAGTTGCTAGGTATTTCCTAGAGATTTTTGACAAGTAAGAAACCGGTCTTTTATTATTGTATGTCTTTACCCATGAAAATTCAAGATCTTGACTATACCGGCGCGTTTAATTTCAACTGGGATAATACTTAAATGAGCTTTAGATTTGTGAGAAAATCTATACAGAGTTGAGCTTGATACACTTGACATTTGCAGTTACAAATTAAAAATGCTAGATTTTTGACAAAATGATCTAACATTACATAGGTGTATACCTATGAAATGAGACTTTTTTTTTCAATTTTAAACGTTTATTAACAAAAAATGGTTACAAATTTAATCTTCAAAATAATAGCCATCGCTAGCGACACATTTTACCCATCTCTCAGGCAATTTGTGAATGCCGCGCCAAACAACTTGGCCGTCTTTGGCCGCAAACCAATCATCGAGCCATTTTTTGGCTTCTTCGTGAGAATTGAAGCGCTGCTTGGAAAGTGCGTGGCCCATCGATGCAAACAAATGATAATCGGAAGGCGCCAAGTCTGGTGAGTAAGCCGCATGCACCAGCGGTTCCCAATCGTACGTCTCCACCAATTCCCGGGTCGCTCTTGTTCGATGTGGTGGTGCATTGTCATCAAGAAAAATTACTTTGTGACGCCGATCGGCATATTCTGGGCGTTTTCGGTGTATAGCGCTGTTCAAATCGGCCAATTGTCGTTGGTAGCGTGCACCGTCAACTGTTTCACCTGGTTTTAATAGCTCGTACCAAATCATACCATGCTGATCCCAGAAAACACACAGCATTGCCTTGCGGCCGAAGCGATTTGGTTTGGCCGTTGATTTTGGCTTGTGGCCGGGCTGACCATACGATCGTTTACGCTTGGGATTGGAGAAATACACCCGTAACGATTCGATGCAAAAAAGACTTCCTTTTGAACCGGGAGAGCAGCATTTCACAAGTGGTTTTTCGGTTCTCTTGCTGCCTTTCAGTCAGTTCATGCGGCACCCATCTTCCGACCTTTAAAATCATGCCCATGTCTTTCAAACGTTTGCAAATGGTTTTTTGGGTCACTCCCAACTGCTCTGCCATCATTTCTTGCGTTTGACCATCATCTTCATTCAACAATGCTTGCAATTCGGTGTCCTCAAACTTTTTCGGTGGCCGGCCACGTTCCTCGTTCTCCACGCTAAAATCACCACTTCGGAATTTTTCAAACCACCTGAAGCACTGTGCTCTGCTTAGAGCATGTCCACCGTAAGCTTCTATAAGCATTTGATGAGCTTGAGAAGCGTTTTTCTTCAATTGATAACAGAAAATCAACGATGTCCGCAAATCGTAGTTTGAAGGCACGAAATTCGACATTTTTAAGAGCGAAAAAAATGCGTTGTTGTATGAAACATCACAAACAATGAATTGAATATTGTTGACAGATGACAGACGAAACAAATAAGACATTTGGGACAGTTTAAAAATACTCCTAGCGACATCTATGGTCTAATAGCTGAAAGTCTCATTTCATAGGTATACACCTGGTAATTGTGCAAATAAAACAAACGCTCAAGTGAAAGTATAATTCTTAAAAGGATGTGTGGACTCTACTTACGCCTTCTCTGCTGTAATATGTAGGTTGAGAATTTGTTATGCCTTTGTCAAATATAAAATAGTATTCTCTTAGGAATAAATTACTAAACCGCATGAGTTTCCTTTATCCCAGGGGGATAGCACAAAAAAATAAACAAACCCTGAATCTTAGAAATCTAGTAGGTAGAAAAGTTAGTCGTAAGTACGGGGTCGGACTGTGTCGAACACGAGGCGCCTCACACGAAAGCGTAGTGTCAAAGTTACCTTTATATATTTTGTGGGAGACCTTTAATGCATAACCACTATGTCAAAAGCAGATGCTATTAATTATTGTATGATTATTATTGTTGTTGTTATTGTTGAGAAGGCGTTACAGTGTGTAATTGCCGCTAATTGGTATCGTATCACCCACAATGAGTGGAGGACGCTTGTTGCTTGAAGAGTTGTTATTAGTGTAGAAAAAGCACTAGTACAACCGCTAAAATTAACCGCATAGCTAGCTATTTGCTTGGGGATACACGGTTAGGCGTGATCTTGTAGTCTACCTCGACCTGGAGAACAGTAAGTGAGTCCTGCCAGTGGTCCGAGCTGGTACCGCCTGGACAGCGACCGCAGAGGTGCTCGAACCCCTGTATGTGCCTGCACTGCTATCCTACAGGAGGAGCGGTCTCCGGGGAGTTGAGTGCTATGTCGGTGGTAACACCTGGTCGTCCAACGCGTCAGTTGAATGGCATCACAGCACGATAAGTGCTTGTTACAGGTCACCATGATTCAGGCGGTGCACTGAAGATGACGGCCAACAACACCAGGATACGAGCTTCTAGATGTAACGAGGGACGCCGCTGGCAACCCCCTCTCACTCCTGTAAGTTTTCAGTGACGTGTTTATTTGGTAAGAACCTAATGCATGAAAACCTTTTTGTAAAGGGGGAATTTCTGTATATGGTCCCATATCCCTACACTTAATTGGCAACTCAATGAAGCGTGAAGTCGACCGACCTCTGGGCAGAGCAAGCATCCACACGGCTTCAAAGGGCCCTTTTAAGTATATTTGAGATTTACGCATGTTATACTTTACCTTATTCATGTGGTTTTTGTGGAACTTTTAAATAAATTCAAGCGTCTGAATTTATGAAAAAAATCTGTTCCGTGTTGTGTTCTACAGATGGTAGATAAATAAACCGATAAGTCGATCAAGTTCAATGTTTATTCATTGTATAGATTTTTAGTTTGTTTTTCAAATCTTTCACGTAACAGTCGAGAAACAGGCAACAAACATAGCTTAGCACGCGTGACTACACATCTGGATCTTTGAAAATTTCTTTATTTAAATATACACACCTGGAATTGATCAAACTAAAATCAGATAACGTAAATCAAAGTGTAATGTAATTTTTGCTTAGAAAGGACTTTATAACATCTATTGTTTTTGTTTCTTTAAATAGATATCTACTACTTTGAAGAAATTGCATTTTAATAATATGGTGAGGTTAAGTTCAATTATTTCTAAATTGTGACTCCAGTAAATAATTTTATGCTTTGCTTCCAGCTATGAAATATTTGAAAGTGTGTAGGTACACAAAATATGTCTCGCATTTTATTTCTATTCTTTTCGGTTAGAACCATTCCTTTTTATAAAAACAGTACTTTTATGCTCTTTTTCTGCAATAAAAATAGAAATTTTATTACATTCTTCGTTTCGATGTAAAAATGTCAAAAAATAAACCCGTTGGAAATAATCTAGAATTGTGAAAATTCTCTGTAGTGTCACTGTGTAATTGGATACTTTATGCCTTAGGATGTCAGTGCTGACTTTATTATGTTTTTTATTGGCGGTGTATAAAGTTACGATTCTCCTTGAATTTAATATAAACTTCATTCTGTTTTTGTTTCCCAAACTTTTATTCACTACCTACTTATGTTTCAAGTTAAAAACGAATTTTGCGAATTCTATAGTTTCTTTATCGAATTGGGTTTTCCAAAAGTTGCTAATTATGTGTAGCATCGTCGTACAGTGGAGTACTAAATTATGTAATTTCATCATTAATATAAACAAAGGCTTGGAATAATGAAATAATAATATAAAGAAAATACACTCGTTAAATACAGTTATAATTATAATTTCTTACTTTATAACTAATTAAATTTTGTAAATACAAAATTAGGTTTTAATCAGAAATTTCATTAATAAGTGAAATTCAAAGTTCAAAAATTGATTTCAAGTTTCAATTAAAGGAAATAACTACGGCTATAATTTGCTATCACGTTAAATTCCACCACACCACACCAGGAATTGCGCACAAAAGATTCAACTTTGTTACACACTAGAAACTTGCAAACGCAATTAGTGTTTTTACATGAACAGATGGAGTATTCCCAGAAGTCACCTTGACCGACACATTATTTTCCAAAGTGCACTACAAAAAAATCTTATGATTCATAGCACCGCTTCATGATGAGTCAATAACCTTTTCCTGTCGGAGACCATGATCCTGGATTATACAGGTTCATTCAGTGGTCATTATCAAAGAAATGCCAAATGAAGTTTTAATTATCTTAATTTAAATCAAGAAGCTTTTTCACATGCAATATAGTTTCTTAATTTTTTAACCAACTTCACATCTTGTATACTTATAACTTAAAAGTACAAAGTAGAAATTTAAGATCTCTGTTTGAAAGTTTCGTCATTACATAAGCAGAAACGAAATTTAATTAAATTTTAAAGCATAAAACACAACAGTTTTGTATTTATACATCTGCGACAAAATACAAAAGCTTTTGGTGCAGAATTTATAGATACTTAGGGACTATGGGAGTTACTAAAATTTCATATCCCTTCTCCTTCCAGTAAAACGGTTCTTGCCTTATCGAGTACAATCATTTAATTAAGTATTATTGTCTACAACACTAAGGTTTAGAGAGTTTAAAACATCTTCCTAGACCCACCATGTTTTATCAGACTATTTAAATTACGTGCATTTCCGAAGTTTGTTACTCAATACAATGCTTATCGTCTTTTTCTGTTTTAGATTTCAGTTTATTTCAGTAGAAACATTTTTATTTTGATGCAAACTCACTTCGATTAGCATAAAATCCCTGTAGCATAGTTTAAAGCCTTCCAGTGTTATTTCCATTCATATCAGGAATAGTTTCAGTCTTTTATTATGAAAGTTTATGTGCGTTTAGAACCCCTATGCGTTTAATACGAGTAGTTGAGAACTTGAAAATCAAATCGCTTGGTTTAAATAATCTGAATGCTTCACAAGTTTACTTCAAAAGGAAGTTTAAACAATTTTAATGGCAACGTGTTGCTGTAATTTAGTTAGAGACTAACAATAAGTCTTCTACAAAAACGCTTTATACCAGATTTCAGAAAAATTCTTTTCCGATACTTGAAACTTGAAGTACTTTTTTGTTTTAGTTTCCTATCTAATATTGACATCGGTAAGTTTTATGGAAGCAACGATCCGCAGATTTCAACCTGAAAGATCTTTGTTTTTTCAAACAAAGCGCAGATATTATTTTCTATTTAAGCGTGAAAAACGTATTAGATATATTACAGAATCAGAATTTTCTTTTGTCCGGATGAAATGTTACAAAGTCAGTTTTAAACGTCAAGTTGTTCCGATTTTCATTGTTATTACAGGATCGAGTTTTTAAGTGGTGCAAATTCATTTTAGGTTTCATAAACTTAAGTGGATTTTCACCTCTTTCAGTAAGATAACACATTGCATACATACCACAGATTATCCGAATAAACCTTGGTGGAAGCATCTGTTCTCTTATTTAAGACCCAATAAAAGGGAGCATAAACGTTTAACGGTCTGTCCTTGATATTCAGTTTCAGTAAATTTGTTTGTAGACCTCTATTCTGAGATTTCTAGCCTTAAACGTATTGATTTTCCAATATGTTTGTTATTCCGATTTTATTGTCATAATCATAACAAAGTTATTGCTATGATGGTTTGCACCCAAACAGAAATGGCCTTTACAAATAATAAAATTTAATAGTAATTTAGAATAAATTGCACTCACATTCTTGCAACATTTTCAGATAAGAACTATCATCTTCAGTAGTCAAAAACGTACACTAAAACATCCTTCTGCTTCTCTTAGTTTAGAGTTGGCTTCTAGGTCATACGTACACTCCGTAAATACTCGGCATAATAACATGCTTACTATGCCAAATCATACATCGTCCTTGTTTCGTATAAGTTTTACATTCAATGCAGTCAAGCTTTATAATTCCATTCCTTAGATATCAAAAGTCTTAATATTATAAAATACAAACGTTTTTTGAAAAGTTATTTGTTAGAAACCCAGTAAATTTTACTTACTTTTATTGTCTACCTATTCTTTAGATTTTTATTTCTTTGTTTTTTTTTAATTTGCACATGGTCCCTGGTTAAATAGAGTAGCCTATGGCTAGATTTCGCCAGAGCTCCATGCGATAGAATTTCTTTAATTATTACAATCAATGTATTTTAATTTTCAATTAATAAAAGACGATTTATTATTATTATTATTATAAATTAAATGATGCAACCATTTTAAAATTACTTGTTTTGAAGTCTCAAATTATTAATTTCAATGTATCAAACACAAATCATACGGAAGAATCTATTTATACTGTAAACAAGTTTTAATTAAGGTAAATATTAGAAATTATGTGCATTAAAGGATTTTAGGATTTTAAAGTTAGATTAAGTTATAAAACTCAAGCAATCTTTAAATTTAAAAAATAATCGAATTGCTTTTCAGTTTTTTTTTAATAAAAGAAGAAAACCTTAGTTATGTGCTACGTCGATTTCTTAAAGTTTTGGTTTAGCTTCGAGTATTAGAAGCAATTTTCTGGTAAGCCCTAAGCGCGCGTAACTAACTATTAACAAACTTATCTGAAAACAAGTAATACGTAGTGTGTAAATGTAAAACATGTTAATAAGCTAACATTAATACAAGCAAGCCTGTAGCAGAGGGTCGGTAGGTAATACCAAACCCCCAACTACAATAAGATCATACGTCTCACCTAAGAATTTTTTTATGATGCGTTTCTCGATGACAGATCAAGTGTATTGTGTATCTCTGTTTGTATTGAAAAACCTACAAAGTTTTGGTTTTATAAATTTATGAATGTTTATTAATTATTTCATCATTTTTGTTTCTGCAGTCTTGGCAATCATTTTGTTTGGTTAAATTAGATATTCTGTGCTTGTCTTGCATTTACATCTATTTAGTTTTCTCTTTGACTGTGTTTATCTGAAGTTCCTGCCTTTTCATTATTGGGATTTTTAATTTTCTCCTTAAACGTTATAATCAAGTATAAAAATGGTTTTGTGGGATTTGGAAAAATTTTAAATCCATTAAGGGTTGGGGTGTTTCGTATGCAACGGATTATCAACTTTGGAAGTTTCTGTTTTTGGTTGTTTTGTTTTGCTTAACCATCTCATTTACGTATAGACTTTATAAGTATTCCAGGTACGCATTTATTTAGAAGAGGAATCCCTACAATGTCGCACACTTTTGTTACAGGGAGGAGACAGTCTAGATAGAGCATACCCCTACAGATTCTGTCGGAGTCGAACGGATATATATGTTGATGTAATGAGGAAAGCGGTGAATCGATAGTCAAGTTAGAGCTGTACGAAGGCCTTATAAGCATGCTCCAGCGTTCTGGTGAAAAATGATAAATGTAGCAAAAGTAGATAACCGAAGAAGAAAATTTAAGAGATGTTTCTGCTAGGTTGGCCCAATTCTGATCTGAGAGCTCTGGTGAGATAAACTTCCGAAGCCAGAATTTCAGTCGATTTAGTTCGGTTGCTAAGACTTCTGACTCTTCAGTTAAGTATTGTCGTTGAATTGAAATAGGCAGGTGACTGGATATTGGGGGTGAAAGTTTCTTAGCAATGAGAGAGTAGAAGCCTTGAAAACAACCTACTTTATCAAGCTTTCTGTCAAATATCTACACTCTTGGCTGTCAAATAGTGTCTGAAGACTATGGCAACCGTACTGGCATCCGTATGAAGCAAAGCGTAGGGTCAATGGTAGATCAACATAGAGACTTACGCGGAAACCGAACTGGTGATCCTATAAGACACTGTGGTTTTTGAAATATACCCTAAACCTTTTGACCAGGTACTTTCCGAGCACTTTCCGTAGGTGACTCGGTGAGATCCTTTCTGCCTCTTTTCAGAATATGGAATTACGTTAGCTACGAAAAGTCTATAGCAGTTTTTTTACTGATAGCTATAGCTTCCTCTTTTGAATTGAGCCGACAATGTGTAGCAAGAGTTTTGGAATTTTTTTGGAGTGATTTGTAAGAGAGGTAGGATGTCTTCGATAACAATACAAATGATGTCTAGGCAGAAGCGAAAGTCATTCGAATGTTGGCCAATAGGCCATAAGGAAGAGAACTTCTCTCCATCCACTGTCTTCACTAAGACAAAATAAATTATTCCAGCATACAAACAAATAGTCAAGCAGAATAGTAATTTGTTTTATTTTAAATTCTTATCTCAAACGCTCATTTATATCTGCTATATCCAAACTACAACCCATGAAATATTTTTATTCAGCCTCTATATTTGCTTCAGTGGTTGTCGTTAATGATCTTGATGCAAAATACTTTTCTTTTATCTCAAACTCTAGGAACCCTATATGTTATGACTTTTTTTATATACACGTAATTAGCAAGCCTGGTTTTGAATTCTGATAAGTGATGCACTATTATCTAGATTTCTGGCTTCCTTGGATTCTGACTTCTTATGAACCGCACGTTTGCGCAGATCTTCACATTTTTTAAGTTTCCTTGGATACGGTGAGCATTCAGGTCTTTACGAAACCTTACCTTTTATGGAATTTCAGATTTTTATAAGTACTTATCAGTTCCTAGCAGACCCGGAAGTCATGATATTCTGCGCTTTTGGTAATAACATCCCTCACTTTATTTGCAGAAAAGAAATTAATAACATTCCAAGAATACATCTTTCAATTCAATGTGAAGTGACCTATAGAATTTCATCGATAGAGTTTTTATTGCAAATTCTTTTTTAAGAAATACAGGATTCAGGCCTAAAAAAAGATCTTGATCCACCACTGCTGATTTCAAACTGAGACTTTAAACAAACAAACCTTCTCGAAAATTTTAGATCTTAATTGACCATATTGAAGCAACGTTATTCAGAGAAAGACCGTCAAATTTAGACAACTTTTTGATGAAAAGTGGGCAAGTTTCAAAGTATCGAAACAACTTTCTATGGTAGTAAAGGCAAAAACATAAAGATTTTCATAGGAGATGAAGCTACAGAATTGAATTCGTAAGATTATTGTTAGTGGAGGACCAAAGTAAAGTTCGGTTTCATGAATAGAATCTGGTGTTTCACAATGCAGGACTAAATCGAACCAAACTTACAGGAACGATTAAACCAGGTATGCTATATGTATTATCGCGGCAAAAAAAACCGGGGCACATTTGTCTGACGATAAGTCTATTCTAAAAAAATTTCTCTCTTTTGCATCAGGCTTTAAGGTGGATTTGTCAGTTCAATTAATAATGTAATTACTTACAAAATAGTTTCACTTAAAGTGAAAGACAGATTTACAAAGGGTAATTTTAAATCCTGTGTTGTGCCCCGGTTTTTCTTGCCGCGATAGTACATGCACTCATACGGTAAAGATTCGGACGTTTCCTTCAAACACTGCACTGTAGATTATCAGTAAATTGAGTTAAATTAATGGCGTCAGATCGTGACAAGGTCGGTGAGTAAATTTACTTTTATCAGTCAAAGAAAATCTCAACGCAAATAAAGTAGTTTAACCTGTTATATTATATGATATCCCTTAAAGTCGCTATAATTTTCTAAATCCAAGTAAAATAAGTGTGTCAGGTCTTCTATTTCGTTTCTTGATTAAAAGACTAAATCCTAATCATTTAAGTCTTTAATAAACATTATTTCTTGAACGTAATAAGTAGGATAAGGAAAGGATACCTTTAGATTTATTTCAATGTTCATTAAATTTGCTTTTGAAATACCTACATACATCAACAACTTCTGGATAAAATATTCTGTTTTTTCCACTGCATTTGCTAGTGCGGATATGAAAAGTTTTGATAATTTATAGAGAGAATTTTGAATAAAGCTGGTTATAGGGCGTAATGGCAAATTCAGTTTGTGTTAGTTTGGTAGAAGATATATTTTCAGGGGCTATGTATTTTAATTAGTTTGCTGCAGTGATTTATTTAGATAAACGCAAATCTAATGAGCGAAATCCCCCAGAAAGAATAACACTGTGTTCTACAAAAGCAGCACTATTTAGTGTGTCAATCGTGTTAGTAGTCTGGAGATTTAATTAAATTTAACTTTGATTACTGGATTAAATACAAACAGTGTGTACAGCCAAAGCTTTATTCCATTATTGTATGGGATTTGGATCAGTTATTTTCTAGCAGTATGTTTACACTCTAATTTCCGGTATAGAACCTATCCGAGTTCAATTTGTTGATTTCCGAATGTAAGACTACTACGTAGATGCTTTTATGTTTAAAAGCAGGTATTTTTGTTTTTATTGGATCATATTCTTCATGAATAATTTTATGTAAAACATCTATATCCATGTTTAAACTGTCTGAATCTGACATTTAGAAAATTAGATACAAATGCATCGGTAGTACCATTGTTGTGTATCACGTAATTCGTAATACTTCGCCGAGAGTTTGTCCTAATTTGTTTTTCCAGGAGTAAGACAGTTTTTAATGTGCTAGATTGGTTATTAATATTTTTTTTATATTACGGTGATTAAGCCGATTGTATTATTGATGACGTTTCAGCTATAAATCCTAAAATGGAGATTATAAAACTTTTACAACCACTAATAATAAAATGCTTATCTTCTGAAAATGGTTCGATATGAGGAAGAATAAAATTCCCATAAAATAGCGTAGATAATTAGATCGTAAGTTAAAGAACGTTTTAATAAAAAAGAAAAGCCTGAAAAAGTTTTGTTAAAACGTTTAAATTGCCTGTTTAACATCTTGTTAGCTACTTTTCTAAAAACTTTTTACAGCTTTCTTTTTCTCGCGAATATTCTTTTATTAAAAATCCTTTTTTGTGATTCCAATGTCTTAATTTGCTTATAAAAATAAAAAGAACCATCTGGAAGAATTTTAATAGGAATTTGAGATTTTTAATTGCGACTTTAGTAATGTAAATATTTTTGTAGAGAAAATTATTTTAATGTATCTAAAGATAAATTCCAGGAAATAAAAATGTGTTAGTTGAACCTGATACAGTGACGACAAAGAGGGTGTATAAAAAGCCTAGCAATAATTTGTGCACAATCTGGCGACGCTCCAAGCTCCGTCCAGAGCCGATTATCGGTCCAATGGGAATTCCTTCCCTTGTCCCATTGCCTGTATTTCCCTATTTCGCCCGAAAACTTCGTTTAAATTCTGCAAAAAGAAAAAAACGCCGAAAGACTCTCATAATTTACTTCACTGATGGAATTTTCTACCATTCATATTTAAAATTTAACTCTTCAGTTAGGTATATCAGTTTTCCCGAAGCTACGTCTCGTAAAAAATGCAAAATTCTGATGTTTTAGTACCTTTATGCTCTATTCGCTTTTATAGTAGGAACATTTCTTTGTTATGAAATAGTTGATAGTAAAAACTATAATAAATATGTTAGATTTTTCCTTTTATGAAGGAAAGCTTTCTCACTTGTTGCAAGAAAAGAAATTGTAGAAATGAAAGTCATCTGGAAGTTGAGTCGTACTAATACTTGAAACTTTTTTATGGTCTACGCTATAAAGAAAAATCTTGGGAACTTCTGGAAGACAGAAACACTCTCGTAAATGGATTGCCTTTTGAAATATATAAAAGACAGTAAATTAATAAGAATCATTAAAGTTTTTTTTCAAGACCGAAACCACAAATTATTTATTCATAAATTATATAGCTTGGAATTCTTCTTACGAAGATACAAACTTACGTTCTATATTTTCTTGGTTCTAATTACTTTATGGTATCTAAAGTAATTACAGTAACAGAAAGTTTACAAAAAAGAAAACCTTTTCTGTTTCTAAATAAAGAAGGTTGGATTTAATGTTTAATCTACAGGTTCAAAGATGTAAAAGTTCAGGCTTCATTAATTAAGAATACTTTGCTTTATATTTGTTATTTTTAAATTTTATATTCACCTTCGTTATCTTGATGTAGGGTTTTAAATAAATACTTACGTATTAATTTGCAAAATTTATTTTTAGATAAAGAAACAAACTGATATTAACTAAGGAAAAAAATACTAATTAGCTGACCTTTCATAAACATGAGATGTGGAGGTGGTAAGCAACCTTTATAATGTTATTTAAAAATCATAATTAATTAGAAAGAGAATTCTTTTTTGTCTGCATCGATATAGGCTGAAATACAGCTTTAAAAGGTTTTTCCCCTGTAAGAGATACCAACAAAATTGGAGGATTAGAAACGTTTTTGTGATACAGTGGATTCTCTTAAATAAATTTTTAAATACAAAATGCTGAATGTAGCTACAGTGAAACCTGTCTATCTTGAACACTCGCGGTTCCAATTTTATTCGTTCAACACACACAGGTGTTCAATATAGCATCAGTCTGTACTAACCGACTAGAAGGTGATTTAAAATTTTTTGCTGCATATTCTTAAACTTGTTATCACACTGCAGGATTGCCGAGCCCAATTTATGATAAAAGTCATCAATATTAATAGACGTATGTTAAAGTCATTATCAATCTCAACCACTCTCTGACCTCGCTGCTATCGGCATGTGCTTTTTGCTCCATTTTTATACGGATAAAACAGCATTCATTGGCGTCATTCCACATTCAAATTGTGTAGGTTGCTTCTCATGTCAAGTAAAGCTAAATGAACGGTTCTAATAAAAACTGTTCAACTTAATCAGGTGTTTGCTATATGGACCAATATAATTATTTGAGTACCAACTAGGCAGCAAATTCTCAAGCTGCTGATGACAACAATGACAATATCTCTTTTTATACACATGTTCTTTTAGACGGTAGCGCCATTCTCGAGATCATAGATTGTAATATTTGTTTTGCACAGTGAAAGCTTGGTCTAGATTACTACGAGCAAGGCGAAATGTTTCATCAAGTTTTCCCAACAGCATTTCTACAGCAATGTCTTTGATCTCTTCATTTTCAGATCTCGGTCTGGTCAACTCGATATTCATGCTGGGCTGTGTTGACTGCAAACAGAAAAAACATAAAATGACCACATTCCCGGTAATCTTGACAATATTGGACGATTATTCTCTTAATTGTACGATTGGCAAAGCCTATAAAAAGTACGGCAGAATAAATCGAAAAAGCGGCTGTCGATCTGTCTTCCATCGTCGCTGATTACTAGTTAGCCACAACTAAGCTTCAAGATGATGTCCTCATAAAAGGCTTGAGTTAGTAAACGGGCAGCAGCTCGGCGAGTCGCTGTACTTACTTTTGGTTGGTCTTGTTGCATTGAGAAATTGAACATTGTCGGATCTATTTGGTGATACCTCGGAATAAACAGAGCTACTAATAATGTACCGTGGTGTTCTTCTAACATTTACTTACAAAGATGGTTTCGCCATCTCAAATTTTTAAAAATCTTTTGACTCCCAGATGTAACGAAAGAGGTAATAGTCTGTTACGGATTCAGGGTTTTTGTCTACTTTTCCACGCATTTTTTGATACCAGATGCATTTTTGTTCTTCGGCAATAAGACTAAGTTTTGTTTCTGGTAACAGTAAAAGCTGGCGAGACAAAGTATCGGTTAAACGGTTCTGGCTGTCTCTTCGGTACTGAATTCCAAAATGCAGACGATAATATCATCAAGACAGGCCAAAGCATTTAGCTTCATATCCGGTTCAATTATACAGTCTCTGAAAAGTGTCAGGAGTGAAATGAAGTCCAAGAGTCATCACACGAAACTAAACAGGTTTACTCTCTCCTATTAACGGAACTAATCAATATCCATTTTGGAAATCGATATTGCTGATGTATCGAGATGCTCTTAAACAATCCAGAATTGCGTTTATTTATGGAAGCAGGCACTGCCTCATATATTCGACTGTAATTTAATCGAAGTAAAGCCACATTTATTTGTGCACAGTAGTACGTCTGCAGCAACTTTTGCTAGCTTCTAAAGTATTCCTCAGATATCGTATGAGTATGTCATATGAAATTATTCTTAACAAACTTAAAGACACATAGATTGTCAAATATATGGTCAGATGTGCTGCTAGGTGTATATTTTTTGATCAATTTTGTCTCTGAAAAGACCATTTTTGTCAGATAATTCCATGATTTAGAAATATCAAGTGTGATTAATGCTGTGAACATTTTAGCAAGCGTTTTTGGTTCTCACCTAAATAAAAATCTTATTTTTAGATATTCAGCTTTATTTTAAGTTTTATGACATTTGGTATGAAATAATTAAAGAATGTCAATATCATAACTTCTGGCAAAGATTCTGTGCCGGAAAATTCTGTATTTTGTTAATAATACTTACTTTGAGAACTACGAGGGTGGTCTAAAAAGTTTCCGACCTAACAAAGATACAAGACATTTTTTCTGAAAATTTTTTTTATTTTTCAACATAGTCTCCTTGTAACTCTACACACTTCTCCCAGCGATGCTCCCATCTCTGTAACCCGTCCAAATAGTACTCGGCATTTTTCTTTGCAAAATAATTGTTCACGAAGTGATTGCCTCTTCATTTGACGAAAATCTTTGTCCTCCGAGCGCAATTTTTAGATGAGGGAACAAAAAGAAGTCGCTTGGGGCTAGATCTGGTGAGTAAGGCGGATGGTCAAGCAGTTCAAACCGTAATTCGTGGATTTTCGCCATGGTGTGAGGTGTGAGACGATGCGTTGTCTTGGTGAAACAGGATTTTCTTTTTCTGCAAATGTGGCCGTTTTTTCGCAGGTTCTGCCTTCAGCTTGTCAAGTAATGATGCATAGTATGCTCCTGTAATGGTTTTTCCTTTTTGAAGATAATCGATTAAAATAACTCCACGACTATCCCAAAAAAACAGTCGCCATCACTTTCCCAGCCGAAAAAACAGTTTTTGCTTTTTTTGGAGCCGGTTCCCCCTTTGCGGTCCACTGTTTGTACTGTATTTTTGTTTCGGGCGTATAATGGTGTATCCAAGTTTCATCTACAGTAATTAATCGGCGCCAAAACTCGGATTTATTTCGCCTAAACTGCGCCAAAAGAGCGTTGGAAATATTCATTCGAACACGTTTTTGGTCTAACGTGAACAAACGCGGCACCCAACGCGCGGACAGCTTTCTCGTGCCTAAATGTTGATTTAATATGTGACAAACACGTTCTTTTGACATGTTCATAACTTCTGCTATCTCTCTCACTTTAATTCGGCGGTCGTCTAGCACCATTTGGTGAACTTCGGCGATGTTTTCGTCGGTAGTTGCAGTTTTTTGGACGTCCCGAACGTTCATCGTCTCCCAAGCTCTTACGGCCACGTTTAAATTCAGCAGCCCAAAATTTCACTGTGGTAAATGATGGTGCAGAGTCTCCATACACAGAATCCAACTCATCTTTCATTTGCGAAGGCATATTGCCTTTCAAAAATAAATATTTAATGACAGCTCGATACTCGATTTTGTCCATTTTCACAAAAAAACTCACATCAACTCACTCAAACGACTGTTACATAAAAACTGCGCGTCCAAAATGGCTGAAACTTTGGTGAGTAACTGTCAACAGATGAACAACGAAATTCAGTAGCTTTTATTTACGAGTGCTGCCATCTTCACGTTGAGGTCGGAAACTTTTCAGACCACCCTCGTAGATATTTCAGAGTTGAAAACTTTTTATTTAAAACTGAATTTTGACGGCTACATAATATTTACTTAACATTACCAGAAAAGATGGCACTTGAATTGACATAATCACAAATAAAAATACATACAGTTAGTTAGATAAAATGTTGCTAAGACTATAACAGCTCGAAGATGTGCAATTTCGATACTAGCGTAAGACAGTTCCGTCATGAAACTGTGTTTTTTCTTGATATTGCTAATTTGCATTGCATTAAGAAGTCAAGTAATGTAGCAAGTTTTTTATAAATTTATGTATTAAAATCCCACAATTTCGAAACCTTGATTTTTTTAATAAAATTGTTACGATGATACGATCTCAAATGAAATGAATATCGTACAATAAAACTCAAGTCGCCCACTAGTATTAATGTTGAAGAAACTTCTTTTCTATGCAAATCTATATTAATAATAATCTAAATACATACTAGGTATGTAGATAAATATTTGCGAGAAACATCAACCTCCAAATTAAAAATTGCAATTAAGCATTCTAATTTCATATTTGGTATTTAAATGTAATAAAACTCTACACATACACATTCCAGTGTTAAAATGCGGCATTCTGATGGTATAGTAGAAACATTCCTTTGTTAAAGCTTTTTTTAATCCTCATCTTGTTGAAATACAAAATAAATTCTCTTTGGGCTTGTTTATTTCTTCTGCGCGTCAAAATTGGAAAATTCAAAAAAATATATTTGCCTACAACAAGCACCAAACAAAAAGATAAAAGCCACTAAAATAAATGCTTACGCTTTATAAATGTCTGTACTAGGAATGTTATGTATGCTTGGTTTACTTACGTTATTTTAAATACGTTTAGTGCTCCCAAGTGTAAATACCGGAAAAAAAACTGCCTTCACTTTCTTGAGATTATTAAAACTGACAGGTTGAAAGTATATTCTGTCGGATACTCAAAGTAATGTGTATTGGAGTTGAAGCTTATTATGCTTGCTTTGTTATAGCAAACCAAAGTGGATTGACAAGTTTGAAAGTTGGAAGTTTGGCTTTGCGGATAATAGAATACATTATGATTAAAGTTATTTGCATAGCAAGTGTTATTCACTGCTGTAGTTTTTCTTTTTTTTTGTAAATTCTACGAAAAGTGTTACTTGTTAAAAGTACGTTTTTAGAAGAAAAAGCAATTCTGGTTGTTTCTTTTATTAACAAAAGAAAGAAATTAAATTCTACTGTGATATGTAAATGTGGAATCAAAACATACATAACTATATATAGTGCCCTTATCATTCAGAATTAAGTAAAATCTTAATGAACTTGTCCAGATTATTTGTTAGTCTAATCGTATACAGAGGAAATTCTGCAAAATTGCACTTAAGATGTGTTTAGTTTCAATTCACCCTGACTAGGCTCACGGCTGCCTTAGAAGAGGGTTGAGATTTGCATAAAAGAATATTAAAGTAAGGGAACAAAATTATTCACGCTGATCAAAAGCTTTAAACATAATCTCATTGAAACATCAATAGTTCAACATGGGAAAAGATTTTATAAACTGTAAGAGCCAGCAGGTAGGTAGTTTCTTTAGATGGGACTTTGGTACGCTGCCATGAGTCAATAAACTACAGTCGGTGAGATATCAATAGATTTACCAATAAAACAATGTGATCTGTTTGTCAGTAACATATAATTGTGGGTTCAATAAAGATTGTAAACTAGATTTTGGCAATCAACCTCCAAATTAGGGCATTTTCCTGAGGTCCTGAGATAACAAAGATTTTTAGATTTGACTACTCCGTAACATCTTAAATCTATTAGGTAGGCCGCATGGTGCTGACGACAAAGAATAATATTCATTCCTCTTGAAATGGTTATGTAAATATCTTTTAGAAAGTTTTATTTGGAAGCTTGATGTCAAAAATGGAAAATCCGCCCCTGCCATAAGACATTTTTTCTTCTGAGAGCTGTCCTAGAAGTTCTTTTTGTTCTGCGTTCACCATTAATGGTATTCGTCTTTTGCTAAAAGCATTCTGGTACATGTAACAGGAATGAGATGTTCAAAGCATTTTTTGTTTTGATTCGATTTTTTGACAATTAAGCAAACTGCAGTACATACATTCGCAAGACGATTTGGACTCTTTGTTTGTAAATTGAGTTACTGGAAGTAAAATCTCGTTGTCAGAAGTGATTTCTAAACAGAAGGTGTCAGATCATAATACGTTGATGATATATCCATCAGGATAAAAGGTCATCATGAGTTTTACAAGATTCTTCAGCTTCTGCATTGATAATGTCTCTCGCTGTAACTTTAAATTGGTATTTTTTTGGAAATACAATTAAGGCTTATTTTCTCTTAAATGAGAGAGCGAGTTGTCACCTGGCAACAATGCACACTGATAACTGGAAGCGAGTTAATGAAAAAGCGAGTGGATGATAGGTAGAAGAGAGAGAAGAGTGAGAAATATGCGTCTCGTTACATGGTCATTCAATTATCTATTTATTGCGCATAATTAGATTGCTTATGAGAACTCTGACGACCTCTCTGTTAATTTCAATTGTGATCTACAATCTGAAAGCGATATATAATTTTGACCAAGAATATAATCTAAAAGTTGAGAAGCTATACGTCAAATCTTTATCTCGTGTTGAAGTATACACCTCTCATTCCACTTTCTTTGATAGTGACCCAACGTGTGTTTTTTGCTAGTTTTGTCTTACAGAACAAACACAATGGAACAGCTAACTTGATTTAAAGATAAACCTACAAATTAATTCAAATAGATTTTCTGCTAGAAGAATACATTAACATTTAATCCTGCGATTTTTTTATTCTGCGCCTTCTAAAATCATTTTCTTCTACTTATTCGAAAGGTTTTAGTATTTTAAAGTATTAATAGTAAATGAGTAATAACACTTTAATTAGTGTAAACACGAATATAAATTTAAGGAACCATCAAAAATAATCGCAAAGTTATAAGAAAATATTAAACTAGTTAATTTTGAAACGAGTTGTTTTAAATACAACTCGCGCGCGGATTCAATTAAATTTAAATGAAATCGGTGTTTAAGGGAAACTAAAGTTTTATTTGGAACACTTAAAACAACTAAAGGAACCTTAATGAAGCTACGTTAACGAATGTCGGTGTTTACGTTATCAATTACTTTTCGACTGAATTGACTTAAATATGAAATAGAATTAAATTAAAGTTGAAAAACATATTTGCATACTATCTGCAAATTGTAAAGTCGTCACTGATTTTTGCTGTAATAATTTTCAGTCTTCTAGCTATTATTTTTGTTCTCGTAACAAACAGCCATAACAAAATTGGAACATTAAAGTGCCTCAAACAGAAAACAGATTCTTTCTGTTTTATTTGCAGTCATGGGGAAATTCAAGAAAATTGACAAAAACAAAAACAGTATGAAATTAGTCGCATGCTGCCATCTTGTAAAACTAATTTAAACGTGTTGAATTTTAAAATGGACTGTTTTGTTTGATTAGGCTTGAGAATTATATACGAACTTTTTGATGTGGAAAGATATGATTGAAAATAGTGAAACTTAAAACTACGTGTTAGGAAAATGATAAGCATGTTAAACTTCAACAGCTAAGTTCCAATATTGTTGTTTCTCGCTGTCATTGTTCTTGATTATCTACAACTTAAATTCTTACTTTATTGTAGTGCAATCTCTTAACTTAGAAGTTTTTCCTACTGCTGTAGATGAACACACTCTTCAGCGCTGTGAATAATTCTAAATGTTTGTTCTGGAGTCTTAGACATAACACGAAACCAATTGTTTGCGTTAACCATCTTTCTATCTACGATTTTTTCGTAGCTAATCGTATTTTGTTTGTTACCAGAGGAACATTATTTTAGCTTTCTCGGTTTTAAAAGAATATTACGTAACAGTCGCGTACATATGTTTGCTTTGGACATTATCCTAAGCCCTAAATCTTATCACTTAAACTGAAATGAGTTGAAATGTAATAAAATTTAAAAATCCAAAAATTAGCAAATAAAATTTGTTAAGAAAAAAAATTCAAAAAAACGATTTTGAAATAGAAACTTATGAAAGACTAACTAGGAGTGTAGAAACAAAAAAGACTTACCATCAAGATCCTGTTTCCCGAAGTTACAGTGCTGTACAGGATTCAATCTAGAACAAACTACGCGAACAATAAACCCCTCTTAACCCACGCTTCCTAAGTTTTTCTTTTTTTATTTTTTTAATTGAAACAACCAAAATAAAAACAATCGAGATTTTTGCAACAATTGTTAAAACATGCTATGAACTTCGTCGGAATGCATTTAAGTGAAATAAGATAAACTACAAACTGTAAAATATATAAATTAGATTAAATTTAATTCATTAACGGTAACTGATAAAGCAGAACTATCGGTTAAGATGTACGCATGGATCGACCAGAAATTCCTGTTGAAACGACGAGATACATCCAAGTCAGATGATTTTGACCGGGTATAGAACGGAAATCACTAGGCTGCGTAATCCTCCACACCGACTTAAAAAATATCTTTTTGCTGTGCAAAGGCATTCTTCATAAAACAAAACCCTAATTTTACAGGCGCGGTAACAAGGTAAGAGAATCAGAAAAGCTTCCATGAGACTTAGAAAAACAAAAACAAAGCCCACTTGCTCTCGCTGGAATTGAGGCTTGTCGCGAAACTTAAGATTGGATGCACCCCTGTCACAAATACCAGCAGCGAAACCGCCTACAAGAAGTATACCACCCTACTAAGTCTTTATTCCAACGGAGACTCAAAAGTTAAATTTTTAAATAATCAGCAAAAGATTTGGGGATAAAATTTCGGATAGCCCATCAACAAGACCAAGCATTAGATAAAAGTCGATAAGATCCTAAACCCTAAGAGAACACAATTGTAATTTGCAATTTAGTAAAATGAAATCTAATAAGCTTTACAGATGAGCTGGTATAGAAATCATAACTTTAATTTATTTTAGCTAAACCGACAAAAGATCAACCACACCCGGGCTACCTTTTGAATAACTGAGCAAGTAAGAATAAACATATTCCAAGTTACGCCTGACCATTTATCTGAAGATCATATACAAAGCGTCGAGAAAGCTGAAACATAATAATTAAAAGATGAAATCTCAATTACAATTACTAAGTTGTAATAAGAAAAATCCAACTCTTATCAAATTGCTCACTAGACCTATAATGCAGTAAAATTAATCAGAAACACAAGCAACAGCTGTAAATGTTCAAAACACTGCAATAATAAAACTAAAAGTTTGGAGAAATATACCCTGTGTCCCGCTTGCTAAAATAAATAAAATGGGAAAAGTTCGTCAACCTTAAATTGATTTCAAAATTAAAGAAGCTAGAAAGAGATGATTACCTATCCATACGGACTCACAACTAGTACAAAAACCTCTTCAACAAGAGAAAACTACAAAAAAAATACAAGATCACACCGACAGCGCAGATTAAATACTGTATTGACTCTGATATGTTATTGCTTTGCTTATTGCAGCTGTCTTTATTGGGTTCAATTCTAAGCAAAGTTAGATATTTATCTCACCTTTTTGGCCTTCTGGATCAATAACATGCCATAATAAAAAAATTATCACTAGGTTAGATGACATTATTTTTTTCCAACTTCAGGCATCTAGACAAGGTTTAAAGAAACATAAAAATTCTAGAGTGTAAATGCGAAATGATATTGTGTTTGAAGAAGGATGTTAGACCCAGTCTCTTCCATATCAAGAAGATAACTTAATTTGTACCTAAACTAATCTGCCGTAGAATATATACTAACTCAATCTATGTAGTCACTAAGCTAACTTCCTACCAGTCTTATAATGTAACTGTTAATTCTATAACTACTCAGTATTTCTCTATATTTCACCGCTGGTATATCACACGTCAAGGCAATATTTATTTTCTCATGGGTTCGACGAACAAAGATTCTTCATTTTTAACAAAACAATTTGAATTTTGACTTACCAGTCTAAAGAATTCTTTAGATTGTTTTGCAGTGTAGTTTCTATGCCTAACTTCAACTGTTTCTTTTTATTTTGTGATTTTGGCTAAGGTTTCTTAACCTCAACACAGTCAAACAGACAAACATCACGTTAACGTTTCTTCACTTTGGCGAGTGAAATTTTTCTCGTATGTAACGACAATAGACTCATCTTTCGATTTCATGGTCTTTCTTTATTACTGCCCGTTTCTGCAAATCGATGAAGCGATAAACACAGATCTTGGAAATTTCGAATAAACATTATCCAGGAGATTCTTCTCTCTTTAATTGTGATTAGGTGTATACGTGCAACGGACGTTGCGGCAACAAACAAGCAACGCTACAAGTTTGCGATGGTGATTCTAAAAGGACGATGCTGCGGCTTATGAAAAACTTTGCAACGCAACTGCGCACATTGAACTTCATAACGCTTACATGAAATATCAACAGTAGTTGAAGCAAAGGTAGGTTAATCGGTTGAACTTTTTGGCGGCGGTACTCGTTTTGATGTCAGTGTGCTTTCTTTTGGGAAGTAAAGATAGAATCAAAATAGAAACAGTAAGACGATACTTTTCAGAATCACACAATTCTTCTTGTCTTCCGTTTGTTGCTACTGTTTTGGAGTCCATGTTAGGCTTGATGGTTCATGTTCTTGCTTTGGTCGATAGCGTTGTCAGCCATAGATGTGGGAATGTAATAATGTAAAATTAACAATAATCTTTATTTAGTCTACGTTATACATACATAATTAGTAACTACATGTATTACACAAAATGGAAGAGGGTTCTCAGCTACTGCTGATCTTCCACCCTCCCCTTGAAGCGGACAAGCGGTGAGTTTAACGGATCACTCCCATCCAAGTACTGACTACGCTAAAGTCGACTTAACTTTGAGAATCGGTTGTTCGGCGTGTGTCGCAGTGTCCTATTCGTTCGCCCATGTAACTAACAAAAGGAAGAAACACTCTGTAGGGTGCTGATTTGTAATTTTAGACTGCGGGATGTTTAGCGTCAATAAAGAGATGTATCTTCGAGGATTTCCTCTTCCATAGCTAAGATCTCACACACAAGGAACAAGAATTTTTGAGGTTATATACCATACCAATTTAGATTTTATGTACTAATTTTTTTTGAAATCTGAAAATATTTGCTTTTTATGTTAATCTGTACATGAACCAGATAGGAATAAACCCTAGTGTATCGATTTCCATGGTAGGTCAGCATAACGCATAGCTAATTTAATTTTATCTTTCTGTCCTCATATTTTCTCAGTTCCACTTTGGCCCACTGCTTCTCGATACAATTTATAGGATGCCTCTTGACCAAATAATTAATGGCCTTACTTGACCCAATACTTTTTATTTAGATATTTCTAACATAATTGGTTGCAATTAAAAATATTATCAGATCCTAATAAAATTAAGACATTTATTAGTTTCCAATAACCCTTATGCGTACGGAATAGAGATGCTTTTTGCAGCCATCTCTATCAAATAACAAAGAGTCATTAATTCTTGAGCTAGAGACAAACATACAAAACAAAAACCTTTTATGACTACTGCCTTAATTAATTGTGCACTATACAAGCTTTTCCCAACGACGTTTTTGTTGAACAGATTTATTTGATCTTTCCCTTTCACGATTTTGCTCTCTTATGGTAGACGATAATGGATAACGATTCTAAGTCTTCTATAAAACTAGAATTTCCGCTTTCGTAACTTGGAAAACACTTGTTTGTAGAGTTCTATTTTAAATAAGCCTCCAAAATTGGAATTAGATCAATTATAGCTAGATACACATCCGGCACCCCTTTTAAGTGTGACACACAATTAATGGATAAATAAAACTTTCAAATTTACATTCCCTCTGTATAAATCGTCGATTTTTTTCCTAAAGTACTGCATTAATCAAGATGAGTCGCATTTTCTTTTTTCAGGACGATTTTCCTTCTAGTAAAACATAATTTTTCTGTAAATGAAGGGGATAGAAAGAGATTATTCAGATTTGAAGGCAAGCCACCGTGAACGGAATTCCAATTAGCGAATTACACAAAGTGTATTCATTAAAGTTATGCTGGATAATTAATTTTCTTTCCCTTGGATATTTTGAACATGTATGCTCTATGGAAAGAGAGGATCTCATTATTTAGGAGAGAAAGAAAATTGAATTTTATATAAAAACGAAGTGTTGGTGGAGTGTTTGTGTTGTTTTTGCTTTTCGATGGGTTAGAACTTGTAATAAAGAGGGTTACACTTTTGCTTGTTCATCGAGGATGAAATTGCCTTCTTAAACAACAGCTTTAGAAACTTTTTACTACCAGAGACACTTATTTTTATTAAACACTTATGTTACATATTATTTGTTTTTGCAAGTGGTTTGGCAAAAAAAAAGTAATTATGAACTTCCTTTCTACAGCAATTTCAATCCGGCCAAAATTCTCTTATAGTTATTAATGTTTAGATACTTCTGCCCTAATGTTCGTACGGAAATAATTATAAATAATAACTAACTAATAAATGACAGTGAAGAAACTGAGAGTTATAGTCACTCTAGAAATCTGAAGCTGCAGAATTTGTAAAGTACTGATTCAGTTTGTCAAATCTAATTAATTGCGACACAAACTAAAGAGTAGTCAATCTACGGAAATCAAATTCTGTTTTACAGTTGGCTCGGGTTTTCTTAGTCGACAGGCAGTTATGGAATGGTAGGAAAGCCACCAGAAACTGCTTTCAGATTCCCTAACTTTCGTGCAGCTTTACCCGACGAATTCACATGATCCCGATTAAGCCGACACGTTTTATGTCAGTAAACATATACGATAATGTGTTTGATTATATCTGTTTAAGCAGAAAAATTTTCCGAAGAATTTAATGCTAGGAGATAAATTTATGACGACTAATCTATTATACAAAATGACTTGAACTAGACTTAAATTATTTGTTTCTTGTATATTAGATCTCGTTTTAAAAATGGAAACCTGAAGTTAATAGGTAATTGGAAACTACAAAGTAAGTTTACAAATTGCGAAGAATTTATATGTACAGATATTTTAAATGAAAAGATCAATTAAGCTCGGTTTATTATATGAAACTGTACTGATTAGATTGCCTTTTCCAGTCAATCAATTTTTATTGCTTCCAACTTGTTTTATAACATTTCAAACAACAAACAATATATTGTTATTGCGACCTTTTAGACGAGAAAATGATTTGATAAAATATGTAGAGATATTTTGGCAGTCAACAGAATTCTCTTATATTTTTTTTAATTTTATATATTAAAACCTTTAGATTTTAAAAACTTTTGTTTTTTAGAATTCTAAATTTTGAAGAAATATCTTTCAAAATATATTGAATAGTCTTACAATTTTAATAAGAAAACAAGCTACCAAATTCAAATACCTTTTTTCTGGAAACGGAAGCATGTGACAGGTGGTTGGAATATCCTTTATCGATTAACTCTTTTCTCTGTCTACTTGATTTGTTCCTCACCGTCATCGTCAGCAAAATAAGAACTTAGGTATTATAGATAAGATTCAAGAAAAAAGTATAGCGGGATTTAGATAATGTTTTATCAAAATGCGTGGGCAAAATATGTAAAACAGTTTCTATAACTAATAATAAAAATTTTAGTTTCAATGAAATTAAATATTACATGTACAGTTTGCTTTGTTTCCAATTACTGTTATTTAGGTTATGTCTTACAAAGTTAATTAGGTTTTTGTATGTCTAGCCGCCTACAAACGTTAATTTACAGCTAAAAGCAAATATCTTGTAATAGATTTAGTTTTCTGTTAAAACGATTTTGGAAAACCAGTATGGAATTTTCTTACAAATCAGGGCCAGACATTAACATTTTCATCGATATTTTATTACCGCATATTCTTACTTAAAATAATTAATTTTTAATTTCCAGATAGTTCTGCCTTACAATTTCTTATTAAAGTATAAATTTAATTTCTTAATATTTCATAGAAATTCCAGTAAAGTTAATAGATTTTTGATCATTTATTGGCGCGTTTCTAAAATTTCTTCATTTCACATATGTGCATGCATATGCTGTAAGACTTCATTTTGTCTGTAGATTTCCTATAACTAAATTGACAGTGATGGACACAAAGAAAATGTTTTAATCAAAAGAATATTGTTTAACACATCAGTTTTGTAGAAGCCTTTTGAGTTATTTTGATTTTACAAATTAAAAAATTCATTTCAGTATTTTTAAGACGAGAAATTTAATTACTGTGCTCAGTAGAATGTTCTGGTTTTATTCAGATTTAAAGGTATCGACAAAATTTGGAATCATTTAGTCATTTTT
>VTPC01001074.1:7344-107288 GCA_011009095.1 Ignelater luminosus
GTCAATAAATCATAAACTTTATATTTAAAAAAACTAATATTTATTACCAATTACATTTTTAATTTACATAAGTGACTGTAATATGTGTCCTCGTTCCTGCGTAATGAATTTCATTACGAGCTGATCTAAAGGTTCATTATTTCTTGCAATCTGTCTTTTGATAATTTGTCTTATTTCTTCTTTTACTCCTTTATCTGCACCTCTTGTACCAATTCTTCTTTGTCTAAAACACAGTTTAAATATAAACATCATACACCTATAATTTTAACCAGAACTCACCCTAAATGTGGTAAAATATCCAAAGTTATTTGACCACCTTGTTCTGTCCAAAGATAAGTTAATTCTTCCAAAATGTCTACATTTATTATGTAAGCCTACAAATTAGAAATTAATGTCATATTTTGAAAAGAAGAAATCATACCTGAAAGAGAAGATATGAAAAAGAACCGCGCTGATGAATTTGTTCCATAATTGATGGTAAAATATCTTCTTCTTGTGGCCAATCTAATTGCAATAAAACCAATACATTGCCAATTGCTAACTCATTATAGCTATTTGAATGCTTCAATAGATTCTCCTAAACAGATGATTTGATAATAATCAGTATTAACATCTACACAGTATATACTTACACGAATGCATCTAGTAAGCAGTTTAATACAATACTGCAGTACAGCCATTTGAGTTATTGGTAAAAAGTGTAAATGCCGCTGAGTACCTCCTACAATTAATTGGGAACTTAAAGTACCACGATTTGTTATTGGAAAAGATTGCACCGTTAGCAGAATGTTTTCAAAACATGCCTAGAAGTTTAATTATAAGTAATACATTTTTAGAGTATGAGACAATTTACAGTGTAATTTTTACGAAGATACAAAATACTAGCATGTCTAATATTTTTAGTTAACATCAGGTTAGGTTCATTTATTTGTTGTAAACGATTTAACGCATCATCATCACGGCCTTTATATATTGCATAATCAATTAAGAACTTTGACAACCATGGATCAAGTTTGATATGACTATTTACTTTAGCAAACTCTGCAATATAGTAACATGTATTATTTTGTCTTTGATATTAATAGCAGTACTTACCACGCTGAAGATAATCCGAAGAATGAAATAAATCCCAACAATTTACTGCCATAAGAAAATTATTAATAACATTCTTGTTTTCTGCCTTATCTACAGTTATATGAGGTAAAGTATTATCACTATCACCTTTACGTCTCTTAGATTTTGGTTCAGAAGCAGGGGTTGGTAAATTAACATCTACAATTCATTGCTTTTAATACAGAATACTAAACCTTTTGAAAATTTTGTGTACCAGTAAATCCTTCAATTAATACAAGATTTGTTTGGATTTGCCCAGGACATGCTTCTGGTGTTAAACTTAGATTATAATCATACAAACAATGTAAGAAAAATATTGTTAAACAATACAATAGCTGTTTGGTATTTGAATGATCTTCAATAGTTAAAGCTTTATGCGACTGACAAAATGTCAGTATTTTTTGCCAGTAACTCTCTTTTGTCCTATAAGATAAAGCTTCAAGTTAACAATTTTTATTTATATTTACATACCTAGTGCATGCTGCATGTTACCAATTATTTCCAAAATTTGTTAAATATGTTTCCCAACCTAAATGTCTACCAGTTAATTCAAGAACACCGAATAATTTCTTCCAAGGATCTTCCACATTTATATTAGGATCCTGACAAATAAATTTTTAAATATAATTAATATTATGTTACATTACTAATGTTACAATTACCTGCGAGTTTCTTGAAAGATCTAAACAGCATAAATAAAATTCAGTTGATTTATGTAACAACTTAAATAATAATTTTGGGGCAAGTTCAACTGGTACATTTTCTGCACCCAACAAAGGCAAAAGATCACAAACCAATAACTTACGATATGGATTCACTGGTTGATTACTAGCATGGCTGTGTTTTTCAGCACTTAATAAAGTATCTACCAACCTTGGCTGTAAGATAATATCAATTTATATAAGGAATACCTATACCATATTTTAATTTTACATACTCCATAAGTTGCAACTGCAGTTGGAAATTTTTGAAGTAATAATAAAAGCAACCTACAATGTTCCATAGTATCTTCGCAACGTTCTGCCGTAAACAATAGCAATTGATGTTGCACATCTAAAAGATTTGGTTAAAAAGATAAACACTAGTGTAATTTAATTATTACCCAAAGATATATGTTTAAACATTTCACACAAAAATTGCTTTTCTGGATCATTTCCATCAGCTTCGATTCGTAATGCAGATGTAACATTATCAATTTCTTGCCAGAACTGGGGTTCTTGTTGAAATTTCCCTAACCTAACATTCGCTGTAATTTAAAGACCTACAGAATATTATTGTTTACTACTACTTACAGATCACTGAAATATTTCGCCGCTTCTTTAACATGGCCAGCTTCTTTTTCAATTTTATACGCTTCAAACTAAAATTACACTGTTTAATCAAAGTTGATAACTGCTTCTTTGTACATACCTGAACAGCAAAATTATGAGGATATAAAGTTTTTGCAGTTATCATCCATGCTTTCGCCGCTACAGGATCTACTTTTAAAGCATTCTTGGCATTCTGTACAACATACTCTTCGTCTGAAAGATTTACTAAATCTTCGCCGACAGGCATACTTGTTAAGGTTATGTTTATTCTTTCTGTAATTGGATGGTGTTAATAAACAAAGAGTGCACGTCATATACAGGGTGATTCCGAAATAAGGGTATCCTCTTAAAGATGGATAGCGGTGTGATAGTACATAAATTTGCGATAAAAAACGGTAGGTAGAAATTGCATAGTTTCCGAGAAAAATGCGATTGAAATTTAATCGCTAGGCCAAGTCGGTCCTGCTTTCATACTTTTACTTAAGCAAAAATCGATAGAAGTTGACTGACTGTCCTTGTTATTGACAGGTAGCCCTTGCTAATTTATGTGAGGGGTATAATAGCTTTTCTGGTTTCTACAATGCCATAAACAAAAAACGGACACGTTCACAACTTTTACTTTTTAATCTGTAAACGGAAAAATATTAAAATTTTACTATTAGTGACTTTTTTCTGTAAAATTTCAAAAACCAAAAACTTCAATAATCATTATGCTACATAAATAAAAATTGGTTGAATTGATTGAATTGAGTTAAATTCAGAGGCGATAGTTAGTAGTACCTTCCATACGCATGTTTCATTTAAGTAGAATGTGTATAATAATAAGGGATTAAAATGTTGCTTGTGAGACTGGAGTCTAATTGTTCGTGACATAAATTATGTTATTATTTTTTTACTAATTGCATTTCAACAACCCTGCATGTTAAACATATTTGGGGCTGGCTATCGCAATTTCTTTAATCTCATCAACTTCAGATTTAAGAAGGGAAAGTTGTAAAATGTTCAAGGGGGTAGCTTATGATGGCATTTATTGTTCATTGTGCTACTACAGCTGCACTATTAGTTACAAGAAAATAGGCATGTCTGGTAAATTTTCATTTTTGCACTACAATAGTTTTCAAACATCGTAAATCTCCTTAACTTTCACTTTTTAATCCAAAGACGAGAATACAAGAAACACTTTTCTTTTTCTAACCAGAGACGGCTTCAGTTTTTAATATTTAGAAAAATTGTCAAAATTTACAAATTTCAATGAGCCACTTCGTTTTTTCATTGTTTGTATTCTTTTAGCTTTACTTATCAGCTATTAAAAGCATACCCTTTATTTCGGAAACACCCTGTATTTAATTCGTTAACACGGTTAACACTATCCAAATTTAACCTATAAAACGCCTGCGCCAAAGCGAGATGCAGTATTTAAATAATAATAATAATAATAGAATGTAATTGGTTATCGAGATCGACTTATCGTTATCTTATCATCTATCAGATTTGTAGAAGAGAGTACCTATCAGATTTAAAGAGCTGTTTGACACTATGTTAAATTTTGTGGAAATTTTATAATAGTTATTTAGGCAATAAGTAGGATACACACATTATTATAGCACGAACATGGAAATTGCGCAAACGAGGGCGTTAGCCCGAGTTTTGCGTAATAGAGTATCCCACGAATTGTGTACAAAATTTTATGTAGAACCGTTGAATTTTTTGCAAATGAAGCCATTTTTGCTGCTACTTTCAATCAAGATTTTGTGAATATTAATTCAAAGTAACAGCTGAATCTTATTGTTCAAAATGATAGCAACGCACTTACAGTGTAAACAGTAAACAAATTTGAAAATATTATCGCATGTGTGCGGTAATTTAAATATTACCGCACACGTGCGGTAATCTGAAACATAACGTTATCCCAGAGAGTGCGATTTATAAGATATATCTCACGATTGTACATAAAAGAATTTTTACAAAAATTTCTTTGAAAATTTTTGGTACGTTGTTATAGTGAGTTTTATGCAACTTTTATGCATATATATTTGACGTGAACGTGCGCAGTATCAATCTAGTTACAGCTGTTTGCAGCGACCTTTAATGCTTGGAGGAATCTTTAATGTGACTTATAAGCATAATCTCAAATAATAGGGAAGTAAGCAGACGTGCAGACGATCAGCTGATGCCTAAGCTGATGTCGGTTTGCGCATGGACGCGCTCGCGTTTACTTCACATTTTCTGCAAGAAATTTACCAATTTTTAGAACCTGTTCCATATAAGAATTTTGTTGATAAAAATTTCTAGTGTCCTAACCAATCTTAGAGTGTAAATAAAATTAAGACAGATCTATAAAACCAACCAAAAGAATCTTAAGATCCGGTTGCACAATAGTTATTTACGTTACAAGGTCGGAAACTGACTCATTACAGTACGAGTTAGATGTTTACAGCCGAGGCGAAGAAGGAGCCGAGGCTGGAATTTCTAAACGAGTACTGTAATGACAGTTCACGGCAGTGTATCGTACAACGTTTTATTTCATTCTGTCTAAAAGTATTGTGGAAGATATTTAAAAAAAGTAATTTGCTAAAAATATCAGATAGTAGTAGCTTGAAACGTGACAAATTTGTCACCATCTGTCGCTTAGTTACGTGCTAAGTAATTTGTTTGTTTATTGTCAAAGCGTTTTCAATAATGATACATTACGACACAAGGCCGGTAAAGAACTTGTACCATTTCCCGGCTATTAATCGGTGACGTAAAGTAGTATATACCGGACAGAATGAAATAAAAGAACTTAATTTCGCAATTAACCAATCAGATAATCGTTTTTTTTTAAGTTTAACCAATTGCACCATAGCTAATTGTCAAATCCAATTTGACAACGAATTTGATTTTTTGAACAATCGGCCGTAAGTGTTAGAAATGTGTTTGCTATTGTGCGTGTTTTTACTTGGTAGGTCTACATCCTCTAGATTCTGTAAGTTCCCTTAAAAACACAGTGAACTAAGCTGTTAGCACGTGCTTTACAGTCCACTAAATAATTGTGTATCATTTACAACCCCAATTCTAAAAGTCTTTCAAAATTTTTTTTAACTTAATTGCAAATCATGAAGGCTTTGGCATATTGCATACTGCATTGTATTCCAGCTTTATTCATATTCATCATAGTATACAGGGTGATTCCGAAATAAAGGGTATCCTTTTAATAGGTGATAAGTGAGGCTAAAAGAAGACAAAAAAGGAAAACACGAAGTGGCTCCGTGAAGGTTGAAAATTTTGACAATTTTCCTAAATATTAAAAACTGAAGCCGTCTCTGGTTAGAAAAAGAAAAGTGTTTCTTGTATTCTCGTCTTTGGATTAAAAAGTGAAAGTTAAGGAGATTTACGATGTTTGAAAACTATTGTAGTGCAAAAATGAAAATTTACCAGACATGCCTATTTTCTTGGAACTAATAGTGCAGCTGCAGTAGCACAATGAACAATAAATGCCATCATAAGCTACCCCCTGGACATTTTATAACTTTTCCTTCTTAAATCTGAAGTATGTTTAGCATGCAGGGTTGTTGAAATTCGTTAAAACAGTAAAAAAATAATAACAAAATTTATGTTATGAACAATTAGGCTCCAGTCTCACAAGCAACATTTTAATCCCTTATTATTAATTAGTCACATAAATAGGAAACATTTTAAATGGCAATGCATTACACATACTACTTGAATGAAACATGCGTATGGAAGGTACTACTAACTATCACCTCTGTATTTAATTCAATTTAATAAATTCAACCAATTTTGATTTATGTAGCATAATGCTTATTGAAGTTTTTGGTTCTTCGGAAGTTTACAGAAAAAAATCACTAACAGTAAAATTTTAATATTTTTCCGTTTGCAGATTAAAAAGTAAAAGTTCCTACTGGTTATTTATGGCATTATAGAAACCAGATAAACTATTATACCCCTCACATAAATAGCAAGAACTACCTGCCAATGACAAGGACAGTCAGACAACCCCTATCGATTTTTGCTTGAGTAAAAGTATGAGAGCAGGACCGGCTTGGCTTAGCGATTAAACTTCAATCGCATTTTTCTCGAAAACTATGCAATTTTTACCTACCGTTTTTTATCACAAATGTATGTACTATCACACTGCTATCCACCTTTAAGAGAATACCCTTTATTTCGGAATCACCCTGTATAGATGGGTAAGTAGAACGACTCTTCAAAAATCCTTTGTTTTTTTCAAACGCCGGCCGATGACCTTGAAGTAATGGTTGGTGGCTAATACCGATATTTCGAACAGATGTCGCTACGCTAGTGTCAGTGGCGTGTGTAGATTTATTTATGAATTACTAGAAAGGCTACCATTGCATCTTCCGTTATTAAATTTAATTTTACCAAATTCATAATGGCATTGTATTAAATTAAAGAAAATGATGTAAATCATGCACAAATATCCAAAGAAATCAAATTTATCACAATACATTTTAGATACATTATTGTTCTTGTACTCAAAAATCTATCCTTCAATGGTTACATTTAAATAAATCAGTAAATAAATTGGTTTCTTTTCATATTTATTACTTAGTAATTTATAAAAAATTTATTTTATTACAAATGTTTCTTATAATTTAATCTAAACTACCCACTCTATGTACATAAAAAATCTATTAAATATACACGAAATTTGTAAGAAAACATTAACAAAGTCAATGCAAGCACAATTTTTTTACTTTATGTAATTGCAACATAATTAATTAATTAGTTAATACTACTATTATTAGAAGCTTATTAGATAATCATATCTAAAGGCAAATTACTTAATTCTTCTTCTGCAGCTTCTTGTTGCGTTATAGTAGTTGTGGCATTTGGAGAAAGAATTTTTTTATTTTTTCCTTTAATGCAATACTTTTCAAAGTGTGCTGAACAGACCTTGTAATACGTATTTTGCATTAATATTTCCATATGATCTTTATATACATCATAGATGTTACAAAACCGTGCCCATTCCTCACATCTAAAATATTTATTTTATAATAGCATTTTCAGACAACTTAATGTACGTTTACGCAAAAAGCTCCGCTGAGATATATGTATGTAGTATGTTTCTAAAACCCCTAGACAATAAGTAAAATCAATACAATAAGAGCAAGTAATAAATTAAGAGTAACCGATGATTAAACATTTTACTTTGAAATGCATTCTTCGATTTTATTTTCTAGAAAGTGCCACTTAACCAATGCTGTATTATTTCCTGCCGCTTTTAAGTCAAAATTATATTGTTAGTTTATTCATAGTTGTTCCGCTTCGGAACACTGCAAGTTTTACCTGCATTTTTCTTTTACTCGAGACGCGGAGCTTTAGATACTTTTTAGCAAGTGTTTTTCGTATAACCATCTGTCAACTAAAAATCTATGAACTTACCTACTACAGTCAAGTTCTTTCTTTTTACATAGGTACATATACAATAACGTATTTCGAATTTATGCGTGACCTTCCGTTTATCTGGCTATAGCTGGGATATTACTTTTGTGGATGACTGTATGGGCAAAGCAAAAAGCAATTAGATACGGCAGAAGCAAACTTAAAACATAAAATAGGAAAATCAAATAAACTCACGAAAAAGTGGCGAAATTACAGTTTCAGCTCTTACTTTTCTTCTTCTTCTTTTCTTTTGTTTTTACACTTGATCTTCACTGCTCCAAAGCAAGCAAGATTACAGTATGTTACTGCACAAGTAGTCGGCATGACGCCATTTGAAGCCACCACACGCTTGAGATTGTTTCTACTTTACTTGTTTTTATTTACTCCCTTGATTATACAAACTGTTGCATGCGTCTTTCAGTTGTATCTTTAAAATGCATTTGCATACAGATAATTAATGAACAAGTTGGTGTTATTCGAACGGTCACGATAGCCTTCAGCAGGTAGTTTTTTGTTTAGTCTTGTCGCTGTTATAATCAGTGCCATCTTTACCTATAGACAAATTAAGCTTGTGCCTAGGGCTCAGTAAACTCAAATAGCCTCATTTAATATCCACGTCTGACTTGACTTTTCGATATGTTTTTGTGTCTAAATAGAAACAAGAACAAAAAAGCAATAAAGCAAAGCTCAACTTAAAAGCATCGCTTAATAATATTATCTTGCCTTAGCCCTTCTTATTACATATTGTTTTGGGTAATACATTTTTGTATTTTTTAAACTTATTCATGTAATCAGAATTTTAAGATCCATTCAGATAGAGTTTTTCAGACTGTTTTTAGTCTTTGTTACAACATTGAAAAAAGCATTTCTTTGTTGTTCTGATTCATCTTCAAATTATTAGAAATCCAGAATCTAAAAAGGAAAGGAACAATTATTTTACCGTCTCACTTATTTTTTATAACACTATAACGACTTAGCAAGTATTTTCCTAGAAGTTCAAGTTTTGCAAGGTATGGTATGCTATGCATTGTCATGTGTGAATAGTTCGTATTTTTTTTCTATTTTTATTTTCTTAAGAATCAATAAGTAGGCAGTGGAGAACTAAACCCGATATCGACAATTGAGTACCACATTGTGTTCATTTGGGGAGTACAAGATAACGCTTCACGAAAGCTTCTACGCAAAGTGTAGAGTGTTATTTTCGACGTGTTACGCAGTGTCATTCTTATGTTTTTCAGATTCAACAATATTTTATAAAAACGTTGAAAAGAAAAATACACTGTAGCGCGATGAAAGCCGTCCTGCGGGAAAGCGCTTGATTCAACCTGTGGCGTGACAAGACAAGGAAGGCATAAAGTAACCTCCAAGGTGTTTATTTTATTAAATTTCGAATATTCTTGCTTCGTATAATCCATTTCTGTGAATAGTACCACACAAACTTATGAATTAAAACGGATAACTAAATGAATAATTGTTTTGAGACTTTTTCCCATTTAATAAATCCCTCTTGATTTGGCATTACATTTTTTTTTATATGTAGTATTAATTTCTTTATTTTACTTTCTTTTCTATTTGTATAACTTACATTTTTTAAAATGTTTTTGAACCTAAATTATTTGGGGAAACCTAAATAAATAAATAAATCAATAAAAATTGCACTTTTTTCAAATTAGTATTCTGAAAAGAGGTACGTATGAAAAAGTTAAAGAATCTGTACCGATAGTAATAATAATAAATAGGTGCAACGTTTGCATATATTTAATAGACATTAATTATTATTAATAGGACTAATTCAAACAATGACAAATGATTAATTGACAGTTTTTGATTATTAATAGCAATCAAATTGCACGAAATCAATCAAGTGTTAAAATTCTTATACAACTTAAGGTATAACCTTTGACATCGGAATATTGCTGAAAACCATGTCAATGTCAATAACCCATTTCATTTTAATTTCAAAGTTAACTAACGATTATGACATGCACGATTTATAAGCGAAGAAAAAACCATCAAACTGGTTTAGTGTAACGAAGAAATTGAAACGTTAAAATGCAAGTTTTACTTTCGTTGATATTTATGTGGCACTTATTAAATTCTGCCGATTTCGTTTACGGTGATGAAACTTCTATCAGAAAGTGTAACCAGAGTTCTTTTTCGGAATGTCCTTTAAGTATGTGAATGCTCGCCTGAAAATTTACTTTTTTAATTGAATTTATCTTCTATATCTGAAATATTATAGTTTAGAAACTTGCTAGGTTTTGTAACTTTTTTTTAACAAATTTGTCTGCTATGTACTATACATATATCAAACTTTTTGTAGAGGATGCCGTAATAAATATACCATTACAAAACACTACAGCATTCCAATTAAAATATACAAACAACAGCATTTCGTTTATCTCCGTTGCACAACTAGAACTCATAAATCTATGGAAGAAATTTCCTCTCTCGATCACTGCTAATGTTAGTGGATTAAGCAAGGAATGCAAGAAAAATACCGACAGACTTATAAATGCTGCGAAGAATCACGAATTATGGGCTTTAAAAAGTATTGTTACTGCAATTTATAGTATACTTATCAAATAAACTAAATCGTTACTTTACAGTACTTGATGCAACAGCAAAGTTGCCTTCAGGAATTCTAAATGGAAATGTGAATCAGTTTGGTGACTACGATGAATGCCTTTCGGTTAATGAAGCCCAATACTGTTTAGCCGAAATCAGCTTGGAACCTGTTTTGAATCAAGAATATTTATTGTATAAAGATCTAGTTCATTCCCATACGCCTTTTAAAGGGAATTTCAATGACGTAAGTACTTTTTATTTTATTTATCTGGTTTTTTGGTTACTGGTTTATACAATAAATAAATGAAAAATAAAAAAGTGATTTATTAAAAACATTTATTTGTTAAAAAATTATGTACAAAAAAAATATTCAGATGATAATATAAATAAGTTTAGTCTAGAACTATTTCGAAATTCAGTGATAATATTTTGCTACTGGAGCGGCATAAGCCACAGGAGCAGCGGCATATTTGGCAATAGGAGCAGCATAGGCAACGGGAGCAGCGGCATATTTAGCTATAGCCGGAGCTGCATACGCTACTGGGGCTGCAGCTACTTTAGCTACTGGGGCCACGGCCTTAACGGCAACACCGAGAGGTTCCTTATGAACGACAGCATTGAAACCGTTGTGAGGATCTGCCGTATATTCAACAGTTCTCTTGGTACCATCAGGATCAATTACGGAATAGCTTCCTTGAACGACGTCTCCGTCACGGACCTCGTGTTGGCTTTTGCTGTCTCCAGTAAGACCGTCTTGAATATCGTAAGCGTATGAATATTGGGGATGGGGGTCGTATTCTTCAACTTTTGCTGCTGGGGCGGCATAAGCTACGGGGGCTGCAACTTTGGCTATTGCGGGGGCCGCATAAGCAACTGGAGCTGCTACTCTAGCGTAAGCCGGAGCAGCCGCTATGGCAGGAGAGGCATATGCAAAGTGTGCGGCTGGAGCAGCTCCGTAACCTACAACTCCTGCTTTAGTTGCCGCTATGAGGGCAGCAAAAATAACAATCTGGAAAATGAAGAATAAAAATATTTTAGACAAAAGTAAAAAAGAGTAAGGTTTAAATTATTTGTTTTTTTTTTATTAATACAAAAACCGAAAAACTATAAAAATGTAAAATATAAGTTAAAAACTATTTCATAAACATCCTTTAATTTAATATTTTTATAAATCTACAAATCATAATCGGCATATAAATTATTCTCACAAGCCAAAGAACACTCATTTAACAACCATTAAAGAAATAAGGAATTTTTGAAAATATAAAATAAAAATAAAATTTTTCTTTCATTTCTTAATCTTTAATTAATACCGATCAAGTAATACACCGGTCTATAAAAACTACGTACCTTCATTGCCATCCTATAAATTATACCCATTAAACACTTCTTATTAGATGTTCAAAACACGAGTGATGTCTTAACGTGGTAGAATTTCATTTATATATACCCACTTGATCCAGTTCTTGCGTAATATTTTGCATCATGAGGTACCCCAAAATCTTAAACTCAGAATTTGGCATACTACTACTACATACATACATGTCAAGCCCATACGTATGGGGCTCCACCTTACTTTCACGATATGTTCGCTATAGATCACATTAGTGCCTTATTAATATTATTTTTATAAATATCTTTATTTTGTTGGGTGCTTTACATTAATAAAACTTCTTTAAAATCTTACGTTTGTCAATTCTGTTTTGAATCTTGCGGAAATTAATAACCGAATCATCAAAAAACACAGATTTCTATTATAAACAAATCTCTTGATATTTTTTGTAAAATAAAATGAAAAGATAAACAATATTGATTCGTTAATAAATATAACAGGATAATAAATGTAGTAACCTAGAATTTTATCGTATCCATAAATGCTAATACTAAACACACGAATAAGAAATTGTGAAACAATAGTGATGGTAAATCGTGCTCCATTCTTTAAGGTTTCCACTTAATAATATGCACCATTGTAAAACGACAATGTTTTTGTTATAGTCGCTTTGATTTTATGCAAATAACAATTATTTATGTTTCGAGTGATATGCCTTTTTATGTCCCAATTTGTCTTAAATTTACATTTTCTGTGTAACACAATAGCAGCTGCATATTTAACATCGAGTTTATTTTAAAAACTTTCCACCACTTCACTTGCATTTTAGATAATCTTTTTAAATAGATTCTACAGAATATCTGCAGTTTTTGTACCTATATAGTAATATTTAAACTTAATTAAAAGAAGAACCATTATCTACCGAATTTCATAACAAAAGTGATCTAATATATGTAGCAGTTGCTTAACAACTACCCCCACAATCCCTACAATGCGGAGAGGTCCTCAAAGGTCCACAAACTTGAGTAGCAAAGGCTTATGAACCGCAATCTTTTGCGGATGTTTATGGTTGATTTAGCTAAACCTTTATCTCAGTCTATACAAAATTATTGGTTTGTTTTATCCGCAGCTAATTGTTTTACAGAATTTGTGCTAGTCATTGTGCAGAATATTGGAGAGCAGATCATCTTTGCTTTTGATGCAACCCAATGCAACCTCTGCAATAATGGCTTACAACTTAGAAGTAACAAATTGGCAATAGTTTAACCTTATACATCAAAAGTTATTTAATGCTAGTTGCCATTCGCAAGCCAATTCAGTAGAGCATATACGATGTTATTACCATCTTGCAGCGCAGATAATCGGAGCACTCGGAATCATTATTCGGAGAAGGTTGCTTGCGTCGTTTATACTATTGTTCATGGAGTCATTAATACGACTCCTTATTTTTCTGTTTTTGACAACTAAAAGTGTTAAGAACGTTTTCATTTACTTAGGTCCATGTTTAGCCAATCTTAGACTACCTTTAGTTGACTGATCTAACATCGTTGATTGAAAAGCCAGTCGCTCTTGAACAGTTATATTGAGACAATGTTGAACGATTGAAGGCATTGTAGCAATGCAATAAGGTTTATTATGATTTATAGAGTATCTAGACCCGTAACGCTTTCTGTTGGTGATACAGTTTGGCAACGGAATTATCTTATCTTATCTGATGCATTCAGTCAGACTAGCTTAGGTCTATTAAATTGTATCCGATTAACAGAAAGGTTTCTCCTGCTATCTATGAATGTAGGATTATACTATCAAATCCAAAAGTAAAGACTTAAATGTAGCCATTAATCTGAATGATCATCTACTTTACGTTAACAAATTCTTTGTTAGAAGTGGGTACTCACTGATTATTCTTTCGATTAGTTTCTTTTCTCGTATGACATCTTTCGATTTATCAGTTCATACGTTTAAGATCCTCAATAAAGTTCGAATACCTCTTCTTGATAACTCGTTATTTAAAACTCTTTTCTATCTTTTTCAGTGGTAATCGGGAAAGGTGTATATAACAAATGTAGCCAGAAGGTTCCGTATACACGTCTTCCTTATTTCTTATCCTTACATTTTTTCTTTTGAGTTTCATGCTATTAGTTAATAGTTCAGTAGTCGAGGATTGTTTCTTGGTAGTTATAGGTTTGATTTAGGGCATCTGGATTGGCTTTCTTCGCATTCCCCCGATTCTGCGTGCTTATCGAGGTTCGAATATATAGGTATTGTACATTTTCCATAAGATAAAAGAAAGATAATAAGAAAACCAATTTTGCTTTTTAGAAATTCCTATTTCTGAACAATAACTAATTTTTATACGTCTTTATCTTGTATGTATTATTTGCAGTAAAAGTGTAATTTTCTGTGTTCTCATTTAAACATTATCTGATCTACATCATAAATTAATATTGTTCTATACATTATTTTTTAAAGAACAGAGATTGTGATCTCTTCGCGTTCATTCATAATGTACAGGTAAAAAAAAATGTTTCGTAACTTCTTTAGAAAAAACCTTGTAATGCTTTTAAACATTCTTAAGCATTATAATGTAAGTGTTTGAACTTTTACCTATGAATGTGTATCGATGGGTGTGATCATTTTGATCCGTATAAAGTATTAATTTTATTATACTGCATGTGAAAATGCAAACACGTTTAGCACGAGATTCGAATTGAATATCCAATAAATTACTGTAATAGTAGATGTATACACCTGAACTAATGTTTTGCAACATATTATGCGCATTGATGAATGATGTTACGATATACGCATAAAACTTTTGTTTTATATTTAAAAAACAAACGAGATGCTTACAATAATGATATTCTTTTCTTTTCAGCCCCAACATAGAGTACCTGATTTTTCTTTAATCAAATGGGGCATTTGTTTCCCATCCGAATGTAGCCCTCAAGATCTTCAGCATTCTCTAAAAGAAAATTTTGGCGTGATTGCTACTGTTCGACCTTCCATGTGCAAAAATGCAGCATCATTTAAATCTGCATGGACTTTTGGCGATTACGCTGCAAGGTTAGCATATACTACACCTTCTTTAAATAATTCTTATTGTTATTATTAGACAATCTTATGGGTATTTAATAAAAGGTAAAAGTATGACGTAACATTTAAAGATCTAAATAAAAAAATTAAAAAGTAAATTGGATTTTCCTATATTTGACAAGTTAATGATATTATTGCAGGTTGTTTTTTACACTTCTGCTCCTGGCACTGACCATATCAAGCTTGTTGGTTCATTACAAGGTTTCATTTTTGATTAACAGCGAAAGTAAGTACCTATAGAACACGAACTTGTATCTTGTATACAGTCATTGATCTGTAATCTTATTAACTATATTATAACTGCTTTCGGCAAGGTTTTTACTAATTATATAACTTTTGGGTATGTTGAACATTTTTAGTCTCAAGATGTATGTAGAATATTTCTTAACAATGTGTATTTTACATAAAATACAAATATCAAGATATTGAATACTAAATTAAAAATTAATATTTCCGCAAAAAAATGTCAACGTTAAGCGCCTGATTTCTTCCATGCTTATGGTTCTAAATATATTACCCGGTATGAAGGTGTAAGCGTCGACCATCATTATCCTTCACTGATGAGTCCAGTCTGGAGGTAGAGTGGTCGATGCTTACACAATCTTTTGACGGGGAAACAAAATTATGTCTTGATATTTTTATTTTTTGTAAAGATATTTATTATATTCTACTAAGAATAATTTTAAAAACTGGAAAAATATACACTGTGTCCACATTTTGATGCTCCCTATTGGGATCTCGGAAATTGTAAGAGATACGAAGTCGGTTAAATTGGAAAAGATTTGGCTATTTTGGAGATCAGATTACTTATGCTTTTGTTTTTGCAAAAAAGTTCACGGCTTACTAGATATTTGCTAAAAACAAAATTATCTTATTTTCTTTAAAGTGAAATATCTCAGAAACGAGCAAAGTTAGAAAAGAACAGCAAAGAGGGCGTTTTAGAGAATTTACTCCGAAACACAAAAATTATTTTCGCAATTGTCTTTTGTTTTACTTTGGCGGTGAAACGTAAATCCGAATTTTTTCTAATGGAACGCCTACTTGATTTCCATATTACTAACTGCACGCCTTAAATGCTTTTCAGTGATACATGGTTTGACATAGCTATTCTTTTGTTTTACCGAGTTATGAAGTGAAAATCATTTTTCATCATAGTGTGCCATGACATCTAACACACAAAGTCGTGGAGTTTTATCAAAGAAATTCATTTGTTATGCAAAAATTGCTAAAACAAAATAAATATGCTTTCATGGGGCATTAGCTGCTTATTTGATGCTATCTGTGAATGCTCAGTAAAGTATCTTAAAAGAGTCTTTTGTTTTGTTTTAGCATTTGTTACATAACAAATGTAATTTATCTGACAAAAATCAATGATTTTCATATGTTTAAAGCCATGGCACACTAAGTGGGAAATGCTTTTTATTTAAAAAAAAAAATAAAATAATTTCGGTTTTATCAAATATCTAATAAGTCGTGAACTTTTTTGAAAAAACAAAAGCATAAGTAAACTGATCTCCAAAATAGCCAAATCTTTTCTAATTTAACCGACTTGGTATCTCTTACAATTTTCGAGATCCCAATAGTGAGCATTGGAATGTGGACACACTGTATGTATAAAGTGTCTCTAAATTCAAGTACTTTATATTCAGGGTATATTTTCAAGTTTCTACTATATTTATTTGTTAATATTTACAACGCAACGGCACACTGCATATTCTACATATATTTTGTGCTTCAGGTAAGCCAGCTAAATTACTGCTTGCATTTTCAATTCAGAAGAACTGGAAACAATTAACAAATTTCGGCGACAAAGACTGTAATAATAATAGCAATACTAAAGCAGGCAAAATTGAAGAAATAAGTGCAGTACATGGAATTCGTGCACTTAGTGCACTTGCACTGCTTATGTGTCACAAATCAGTTGCCCTTATGTTTAATCCATACATCAACAGAACGCATACAATGGAGGTAAAACAAAAACATTGAATTGGTTATAAATTTTAATTATTTTATGTTGTAATTTTAGAATTTTGCTATGCCTTGGTCAGTAATAGGTAGAACGGCGATTGTGTATACAGATTCGTTTATGATACTAAGCGGATTGCTTACTGGGAACTCAATGTTAAGGGATTTGGACAAACATGGCTCGATGAGATTCTGGGACAAATTAATAACAAGAATATTTAGGTAAGTTTTAAATTTTTGTAGTACTCTGCTCACGGTGATTGCCAGGTTGTATAGTGCTGGTTGACTTGTTGTTTTCTTACTTAATCCTCAAAAGGCTTTCACTTATACTTTTTCTAAGACATAAAAGTCTTTTCGATTTTTAACTAACCATTTTGTGTTTCAAGTTTGGATTTTGTTCTTATACACGCTCTCGAAAGTCGTTTGATCCGCAATATTAATCTTCCTTTACTTTTCTGTAAATGGCAAAGCAGTTGATGGTTAATGTCTTGTTTATTTTTATTAGTACCCAAAGATATTACATCTGCAAGCCTAATTAATGTATAACCTTATTATCCGTATTATAACGCAGTAAGGTAGGCTATGATTTATTTTTGTTGAGAGCACCACAAAAAAGGTTATTCACCGACGAGCAAAAAATCTAGGTCACTTTGAAATTGTGTTGTTCTTTTTGTTATTTTCTGTTCTAAGTTTGTATTTGAAAACTGTAATTCATTATTAATAGTCAATATTTAATCAGAAAGCAGGAGTGCTGGCCAATCAAACTGCCTAATGCCCACCTCATCCAGATATTCTCGCTACGTGAGGTCTCACATTATCTTACATGAAAATGCGATACTCGCTCATGGTGAACATGAAAGACTTAACATGATCTAAAACTTTCGTAATGTACCTGTGAGCTCTCAAGCAGCCATTCTGTATGAAGACTAACTCTGTGCATGCTTGCGAAGAGATTCCTGCCCAAACATAACCGACCTACTGCCAAATGGAAGTTGCTCGTCAATACAAACTGAAACATATCTTTCTCCTGGTCTTCTCCATACTCACAGATAACATTTCTGCAAAAACGAATGACTCAGAGCCTACTAGTATGATGATTTACAATTTGAAAACATAAGCTTAGAACATCACAATTTCAAAGTGACCTAAATTTTCTGCTCGCCAGTGTGTTTTGTTGAACAGCAAAATTGAAAATTTTGTTTCTGTAAATTGTTAGAATCTCATGTGCGCAGCACGTTTGCAATTTTTATCGCTTCAATTTCTGATTTTTGAGTTTAACAAGAACACTATCTATACTTTATGTTTCACAGTTCGTGTAACCAAAAAAAAAGAAGTTCAAATTGTTACAGCAGTATTAAAGAAAAACATTTTTTTCATTTCAACTTTAAGAATGTTTCGTTTTATGTTTGAAAATAGTTCAAAAAAGAACCTTTTTCATTGAAAAAGTAATAAAAGTAACTGGAATACAAAAAAAGTAACAAATAGTTACAAACCAGAGAAAAAGTAACCTTTAGTTAAAAAAGTAGCTCACTCTGAACCCTGAACTCAGCTGGACAAGATGTATAAATTTCTGGATGAATAAAAATGTTTTTCCGGTGTAACCCTTCAAAGGAGGTATCCGGTTTACATATTGCTGATTTTATTGTGTCGGCTGTATGTATCTTTGGAAGAGCATGCAGTCTTAATGGTTTACATGCACGTGGCATTATTTACTCACATTTAACCTGTTGAAGTAAGCTTCAAGATTTGATGATTCAAGTAATCTTCGTTTAGTTTCGAACATAGGATGTTTTTAAGAGGAACATTTGTTCCAGTGAATTTTTGTGATTAGCTTCAAAGTCCTTTGAGTTCGAAGGTAGTTAATCCTGTCAAATGTAAAGTAAAGACTCATGGTCCGATGAGAATGTATTGGTAAAAAACAGTTGTAGATGTAAATAGCTGTCGAGAAACTAATTATATTTATTACGCTTGATTTCTTTAACGTTCTTAAACAAGAGCTAAACTGGTACGAGATAAGATATTTTTGGCTGTAATGGTAGCCACCGTGATAATCGGAGAATATCTAACTACCGTTCGGCTGCACAGCTAATCTCATTGCAAAGTGATAAATGGTGGTTACTAGAATATAGCAACCAACTAAATAATGAAATATTTTCTTAGACCGTCAAGCACTTATTTAAGCCCCAAATTTTAATAACTCAACAAGAGAACAACCGTCACCGTCGGACATAAATCACTAATTAATACAGAGACATCGAAAATAATTACAAACTACGTGACCACGAAATTTACTGTTGGTTAGGCAACACATCTTGCACTATTGACTGTTCTTGTAATAAAAAATAATGTAGTTTTCTAGTAGCGTAGTATTGTATATACAGTGTGTCGCACTTAAGATGAAGACACCCCCATATCTTCGCTAATTGAAGGGGTCCATATTTGAGTTTTTGGACAGTAATACAGATTGATGAATTACATTGTTAAGATAACTCAAATTCCTTATGAATTTTAAACTCAGCCAACTACGACTTCCCAGGACCAATTCTCGTTATTTTGCTTTGCTTTGCAGATATCGAAACAAGTTACTATAAAAGGTTGTTTAGAATATTATTTTAATCACGTATACCGAATTTCATGACAAAATTCGCATTTTTCATTTTTCTGTATTCTCGTCCATGCGCACAATATTACCAGTTTATTTTTTAATTAGAGTGCCATGGAAACTAGAAATTTGACATTTTCAATTTAATAGTGTCATGGAAGTTAAACCTTTATCAAAAATAAATCTTAAACTTAAAATTTTTAGTTTCCATGACAATCTAAAACCTGTTTGACACTACGAGAAATTCTGATAAATTTCATAAAAATTACTTTTTAAAAAATGTTTGATCGTTGCAAACAGAGTTGGCATAGAAATTTTTGTAAAAATTTCATTGAGCAAAAAATTTTTAGAAAATGTTCTAAAACGTAGAAATTTTGTGCGAAAAAATGCGCACGGAATCAAAATGTTTTTACAGAAATTTGACAAAAATTTCTTTCTAAATTTTTATTAAATTTTTCAGTGTCATACAGGTCTAATTGAAAAATAAACAACAACTTTTTCTAGTAACTTTTTTCGATATCTCCAAAGCGAAGCAAAATAACGAGAATTGGCCCTGTTTGGGAAATCGTAGTTGGCTGAGTTTAAAATTCATAATTAATTTGAGGTATCCTAAAAATGTGATTCATCAATCTGTATTACTGTGAAAAAACTCAAACATGAACTCCTTCAATTAGCGAAAATATGGGGGTGTCTTCATCTTAAATGCGACACACTGTGTGATGAAACTGCTTAGAAAACTTTAATATTGCAAGATAATTATGTATAAAATTGGAGAATTAAGGAATGATAATATTATTTAGTCTTAAAAAAGACTGATCTTTAAATAAAATAAAAGAAACGGTAAAAAAAGCAGAACAAAGAGACAACAAGAAATCATAAAACGAACGCACGCCGCGCCAATATAATTTTAGGTTAGAAATGTACTCAAGGTGCGCTACTCCGTAGTATGGCCAACGTCGAAAAATAAAATTTTGGGCCATTTTAAAATTAGTGGTCACGCGGTTTGTAATCATTTTTGATGTCTCTGTATATCAGATTAGAAAGTGCCGTATTGAACTTATTAGAAGATATGCGCGGATATACGTACGCCGCGTCGGATATATATATATATATATATATAAAAATAAAATTTTAAGAGGGTATACCTAAATGCTAATCTGGGAAATAAGCAGATATACAAACGCATACTCAAGGCCTTTTCCAGAAAAGATTTGAGCCTACTATAGTTTCCTAAACTTTAGACTTCCGACACGAGAATTTGTTGACGCCACTTGTCGGCTTAAGTTGCACAGATGGGTACATATTCATGTTCTAGTCAATGACTCACTGAGACAGTTGGTACTTTAGGTACCCCCTGCGCATCTGCATTTTTCTTTTTTTGTTTTACACCTACAATTTGTTAATACATAAAATGCGTATGTATATCCAAAACATAATTTAGCAATATACAGCACTGACAATAAACTAATTGTTTTCTAAATAAAACAAAAGGTATGCGCATTTGTGAATTACATACTGGCACGCAAAAGGTATAAACTCAACACTACAGTACAAGTAATTAATTTGTACGTGGTGACTAGCGCTACGCAAAAAGCTCGAACTGCCTAACATTACAATAACCCCCGGTTATTAAAATAGCGTTAGTTAATCATTAATAGTGTAACGAGTATGTAAATATAATTTTTCTTTCTACACAATTGACATGTTAATAATTCACAAAAAGGCGCCTTAAGAAATTCTATGTTAGGCATCAAATACCCTAGCGTCGACCCTGGTCCAGAGAGAAATCAAATATTTATCTTGACAATACATACAGTATCAGACGCGGACCTAGGAAGGTTCGAAACGACTCTCTCGCTTGGTTCTTACCCACTTAATGATCGATCTTTTGCGTACACAACTCGTCGCAAAACCTATACTGAAATATTATTGACTGAAAATTGTCGCATGACGCATGCCATGACATGAAAATAACTCTGTATTATTGATCTTTCAGTACAAGATTAGTGAAATTCAATTGTATGCCACCCAACTTATGGTACACCGTAAATCTTAACACAAAAGACCTCACAAAAATTCTGGAATATTTAAAATTATAACAAGGAAACAGATATAGACTTGTAGATACAAATTTTAAAAATTGTTACACAGTTAATGGTGTAAATGCTTTTGGATTTTAAGATTTAAGTGCATTTGTAGAATGACCACCTTTTGCGTTACTATTTGCTTATGCCAGTTTTCAATATCCTTTCAACAAAGCTCTATTGGAAAGAAATCAAAATAGAACAAAGTGAAGCAAAAGTCTAAGATAAACATATACCCACAGTGATCAAATGGGAAAATTCTTTATTTTTGATTTATTTAAAAAGCTCTTTATGCATGTTCAAAAACCACATACTAGCTACTACAATCTACTAAGTAACTTCTTGTTTGGCAGAAAATTGCATCTTTCGAAATGACCAAAATTGAAGATCATATTTTCGAAACTATTAATTGTTCTGATGAATTTTTGACACAGTGTGAAAAATTATCACCAGATGAGATGCTTGGTATAAAGAAAGAAATAATCTTTCTGTCAAATCTCAAAAAAATAAAATGTTAAGATTTGGCAGTTCTTGGGCAATTTGGGTATGTCAATCTGAATTTTGATTACTGATTTTGATTTTCAAGAACTACCTGAAACAATATTCTTCTTTTCCAAACTCCCAATTTTCAAGCTTAAAAGACAATGTGTCTTGATCTTGAAGGTTTTTGGTGCAAGACCTTTTCATTGTTAAATATTTGGCATAATTTCCAATTTCTTCAAAATCAAAAGACACTGCCTTGTAACATCAAGAATTAGAAGTCTGAGAAAGAATACTGTTTCAAATAATTTCTAAAAACAAAAACCATACCCAAATTGTATGAGAACTGCAAAATCCCGTTTCATTTTTCTGAAATATAACAGAAATTTCTTCTTCTTTTATACCAAGCATCTGATCTGGGGAGTCTTTCACACTCTGTTAAAAATCTCATCAGAAACATTAATAATTTCTAAAACATCGACAATTTTCAATTTTGATTATTTTCAAAGATGTCATTTTCTGCCAAACAGAAAATGGTACATCGAAGTAGCTTGGTCTTGGTTTTCAGACATGCACAAACTATTGGTACAATTTTTCAAAAAATTTAAAAATAAAGATTTTTCCCATTTAGTATGATCTCTTTAGCAGTCACTGTATATTCTTTGCATCAGCAGTTGGTGAGCTAACTAGTAGTAGTAACTAAGTAGGCCCAGACATCTTGATTTGTTAGTTTCCATATAATTTAACAGTTTAAATCAATTAAGCAGTCCAGCGTATGCTTAAGCTACGCTGCTGATTATATCTTACTATTTGTTTAAATTCATTTTATGTTAATTGGGTAGTTACTTTTCTCATTGCATCTAACTTTATTATTAATTGTTTTTTAAAAAACTACAAGTTACACAAAATAACGTTTACAACTGATGTATACAACATATCTACAAGATTTTGAGGTAGAATTTCACCTCCTCATTACAAAATGTCTATTTTTGAAAGATCTTTCACGTTTCAGATTTATAAATTGTATAGCAATATATCCGATGAAGTAAACTGTTGCTCATCTATTGTATTTAAAAATAGATTACGTAAGGAATTACTTGATAAGCAATGTAGTCATATTTAACTTCCTTGTTGTGATTTATAATGTCATGGTTTATGTGCAGTTTTTTTAATACTTATGATCATACTGTTATGTCATTACAGAATACATAAGGTTAGTTGTAAGGTAGTTATGGATAATTTTAGACATTGTTTTCCTATAGGTAAATTGCATATCAGGGTTTAGGTGGTCAGTCATGACTGAACCTCACCCCATGATTGCACCCTATAATTACAGTAATTTTTTAAATTGTATATTGTGTCTGAAGAGTGGAATCAAGTCACATATTATTATTATTTATTATTATTTTGTAAATATGAGTTTATTTACAGTCAGACTTACAACGAAAGATTTCTTAACCTCTAAAAGAAAAAAAAAAGATAAAATAAGTCAAACAAATCGCGAATTCAACCTATTATAACACAATCAATATAAATCTTTAAAATGTATATGCAGGTTATATCATAAATTAGTATTTTATTCACTATCTGACTGTCCACCTGATTCAGACCCTGATCCAGATTTTGATCCTGAAGCAGATCCTGATCTGGAACCAGATCTAGAACGAGATCTTGATGCTGATCTAGATCTAGATTTACTATGAGATTTACTTTTTGATCTAGATCGTGATCGTGACCTTGACTGTGATCTAGAACGCGACCCAGATGCTGACCGTGACCTTGACTTTGATCTAGATTGTGATCTAGATCGAGATCTGGATCCAGATTTAGAGCGAGATCCAGATCTTGAACGTGAGGGAGACTTTGAGCCAGATTTCTCTGAACGATTTGATGATCTTGATGATGATCTAGACCTTCCACTTTCACTATTTTCTAAAAAAAGAGCATAATTAAAAAAATCAAATTTAACACTAATAAGAATATTGCTTACTTTCATTTTCGTTTTCGTTTTCATTTTCACTTTCATTATCTTCTTTGTCTTGCTTTTCAGTCTCTGATTCTGCTTGACTTTCATCTGCTTGTTCTTGTTGTCCTTCTTCTTCAGCCTGATCTTGCTCCAAATCCATTTCATCATCTTCATCTCCTATTATCAATAACAAATCATTAGATTAATTATTTAAAAAATAATAATTTACAAAAACCCACCTGCTGGTTCAAGCTGTTTCTCTCTGTAACGTTGCATTCGAAATTCACTAGCATCCATTGGTCGATGTTTAACTATGAGTCGTGTATTACTTGGTGTTTGACCTAGTTTCTGTCTCCTTTTACTCAGTCTTACACGTGTTTCTAATTCATTATAGTATACACCACTTGGACGCATAACTAAAAAGTAATTTTCTTCATATCCTTTGCTTGCTTTACTCTTTACATTCCAGTTGTATTCGCGCGCCATTTTATATTCATATTCTTCATCATCTTGATAAGGAATTTCATTAGCAAAATCATCACGACGCTTCTGTAATGTTTCTTCTGTTGGAAGAAAGTAAGCCACAAACTGTTCTCCACTTTCATCCATCACACCCCTAATACAAAAGAAAAACTTCATATCCACAGAATTATTGATAATTATTAGAAATCTTACCGAATCATTGCCTGAGACATTTCTTCAATTTGTGCTGGGACTTGTTTGCCAACAGGTGCAGGATCTGAATCAAAAATAACTTGGGCACATGGATATTTCCACAACATAAAATCTGGAAATATTGGAAGAACTTCAACTGGCACGACATTAGGTTTACTGTAATGTTTCTCAATTGGAATCTTTGCATCATCAAATGTTTTTTCAATCGCTTTAATTTGTGAATCTCGATCCATATATAAGGTTTCATTCTTAAGATTCTTTTTAATACTGTAACCAACTTTTGCTTCAACCTTATCCATGGATTGTGGTTGAAAACGAGTCTGTTCTGTTGAAATATATTCTGTACGTCGCAACCAGGAAACTGATCGAGCATGATGACGTGATCGTTTTGAATCCTGTGGTGTAAGAACATCTTCCTCAAGTAACTTTTCATCTGCTGGATCTAATGTTGCTCCAGCTTCAATTGCATATACATCTTTATTAATTAAATCAATACTAACTCCTAAATCGTGTTCTGTTAATACTTCATAACGATAATTGCGTTCTAATGATGTGGGATTGTATTGTATAAAGCTATGAAATATTTTGTTATTGAAATAAATTATAAGTAACAGGTTAATTCTTACCGTGACGACTCAAAAGGATATGCAATAAATTTTAAATCAAACGGAATATCTGGCAATGTATTGCAATATTTAACTCTGCATATTAATTCAGATCTGCAAATACTGTATTATAGAATCTAACTATATGCAATAATTAATACTTACTTCCTTTCACCAGGTTTAATAGAACGTTTCTCTTGTTGATTTGTTGAATTTTGTATTGTGGGAGGCATCTTTAATATGTTTTAAATTGCAACGCACATCGCAAGTTTAATAAACATAACCTAACACTTCATAACTTTTTAATTTAAACTGTCAAAATCACAAATAATGGATAGTGTATCTTCGTACGCCTGCTACGTGCATAGAGATGTATTTCTAGTTTTCTATGCGGGAATATATACACAGCACATTATTTCTAAATCTTTTTGGCAAAAAATAGGATCACGATAAAAATAATGGATTTTGAGTTTTTAATTTCAAATCTTCTAGTAACTCTTGGTAATATTTTAAGCTATTAACCAGTTCTGTGGGTTATTGCCTTGTTATTCTACGTATGATTATAATTAAATGGTACGAAAAGCTTTAAAGCCCTTTTGCTCAAAACCGTGTTTTTACCAATTAAATTCTTAAAACCTTGTATCTTGCTTAAATTTTAATAAATCGAGCTGTTCTTTTCTTAAATATACTCTCCCCTAGACCTGTAGAATAAGATCATAAATAAATGAGGTGGATATTTAGAGAGATTTAATAACTGAATTCTATTTATAATTATTGAAATATTTATAATTTTTATTTCAGGATTTTACCAAATATAATTGCTCTTATACTATTTTGCACTTACATACTACCAAGTATAAACTCTGGTCCATTATGGCCTATAGTAATACAGCACCATTCCCATCTTTGCAAACAATACATGTGGCGCAATTTTCTATTTATTCACAACTTTTTTGGTTTTGAAAATATGGTACGGTAAAATACTCACTTTAACAAATATAATGTCCATAACAATACATATAATTCTTTCTGTTTGCAGTGTTTAACCCATACCCATCAGGTAGGAATTGATATGCAACTATTCGTATTTACCCCATTTATTATTTACGTTTTGTGGAAAAACACTAAATCTGGGATTTATTTAGCTGCAGCATTAACTGTACTTTCAACCATCTTAAGATTTTGGATCACTATGCATAAAAATCTAAGTCATATGATCTATTTCGGAATTTCGTAAATTAATTTCAAATACTATAGATGACAAGAATCTTAGTTTATTTTATTTTCAGTGTAAAACAAATGTTTGATACAGCTAATTTATCATACATTCTTCCAACACATAGGGTATCCATTTACGTCATGGGAATAATTTTAGCTACTATTTTAAAACGGCACAACTTTAATTTCAGCAAAGTTAGTACCTACTTGTAAATGTTATAATTTTGTTTTCTTAATTATCTGAGTCTCATAGGTACAACTCTTTTTATCATGGGTTGTTGCTCTAAGTTTAGGAGCAGTTGCAATACTTGGACCTTTCCATATGGTTAAACTTAACTATGTTTATAACAACGTAAACGCAGCAGTATTTGGAGCATTTTCACCTCTGTGGTGGGGTTGTACATTATCGTGGGTTATATTTGCATCTAATAATGGTTATGCAGGTACAATTATGCTTTAAAACGTTATATAGAATTTTAATTAAGTTTAATTAGGTTGGTTTGGTGATTTTCTTTCTTGGAGAGGTTTCCAAAGCTTTACTAAAATAGCTTACGCGTTTTATTTGGTACAATTTCCTATAATCTTTTATAATGTGGGAATCCAGAGAAACTCGGATGAATTTAGACCTCATATTTTGGTAAAGTATTACTTTTATTATTATTACTTTTAGTGCCTGTTTTAAAGCAAGAAGAAACTACTAAATCATTTTTTCAGCTTGATTATACAGAAACGTCTGTGATTGTATTGTTATCAATAGTTTTAACTTTATTTGTCGAAATGCCTTTTCAGAATGTAAAAAAGATATTGTTTAATAGTGGTAAGTTTCAGACATCCGATTTTGATTGTTTGATGAGTATATTGATCCATATGATGTATTTGTTGCAGATAAATCAAAATGTGGCCTTACATTGCAAGAAAATAATAATTCTAAATATGCCGTTTTAAATGATAATTCTAAACAGAAATAATCATTGACTGAACAGATAGTTATTAGTTTAAGTTTTAGCTTACGTGTAATGAATATATTTATTTACTTTTTAAATGTATTCTTCTTCATATCATATTTTATAAACATTACATGTCCACCACACAACTTCATTTTAATAAAATGTAGAAAATACCTAATAGTTGTTTTTTGCCAAAAACTAGTTATAATATTAATTGTAATTTACTAATTAGTTTAGATTACAGTAGCCATCCGACAGGGATTTCTATTCTCTTCTCTGTATATTAAATTAATGAAATGAATTTATCTCTATAGTTTTAAATTTTGAGCTAAACTACTTTTAAAGCTACTGGTCTTTCTGACATGATTATCAGCCAATTCCAGTTGATCTTCTTATAGCCAACAGCCAACCAACGTAGTTCCATGATCCTTTGCAGGATCCACTGATTTGATGATCTTACGCGAGCGTTTATCTTGGATAGCCAATTTAAATTTCTAACATTACAAACTTTCATAGTTAGAAAACTAGTTAAATGCTAGTTCATATTCATAAGGTAAAACTGTAAGTCAGTAAGCAATGATGCTGATATATTCTCTAAATTTGTTAGGTTAAGAAATGAAAACTGGTCAGCGGGCTCCTGTTTCTAACAGTGTAGTGTAATTAACAATGGATTTTTATGTTTCACAATAGAAAAGTGGTAAAATAGGCAAAGATACGTATATCGTAATTAAATAGTAATTACACCTATTGATAGTAATATATTACATAACGGGAGTAGTAAAATGCTTTTTAAGTACTTACAACTAAATGAATTACGTAAGAGCTGAAGAAGTTACAAAGAAAAAACATATTAAAAAATGACAAACGTTTTAGTTTTTGTTTTCTTTTCTTGAAGATGGTTTATGGGCAATTTTTGTTAGTTTTGATTCTCGTTTCAAGAATAAGTTGATACTCAAGTTTATATGAAGTTTGTTAAAATTAAATAACGCTAAAAACGGAAATTAAGAGGTGATGTATTAGATTCTCGTTTTCTTCGACATCTCCAGCGTGGCGGGGGACAGCCTAGTTGAGTGTATGTACGAACCTACTGCCATAACTGCGTATAATAGTTAGGCCACTACTAGATTTTGCGTTGAACTACTTTTAATACTTTTAATTGTAAGAAATATTTTTAAATTTAAATTTAGCGCCAAATGAATTCAAGGTGAAGTTGGGAATGTGTGTAAAGAGAGACAATAATAAACGTTGTCCTGTAACCCGCGTTTTTATTAAAAGATTTCCCTTACATAATAGAGATTGCAACAATCGTGTTTTGCTCAAATAGCAAAAACTGTAGTCCAGATCAGTAGCACGTGCTGCTTTCAAAATACTACAAAAACAAGGAATTCTATTTGAGAAAGTACCCTCATTTTTCGATGTTCTATCACCTCCCGAAGTATTGACAGCCTGTATATTAGTTAGGCGGGTGTCAGACAGACTTTCGACCGTCAGCGACCAACCGCTATCGACCAATACCGACCGACCGTTTTCAAAAATCGGTGTCAGACAGAAACTACCGCCACGGTAGTGAGCAGTATAACACGTGATTGTCGTTTTCATACGTATTTACAAAAATGTCTTCGTCGGATTCAGAGGAAGATACGGTGATGTTGTATTATATGTGGAAAAAGAAATGTTACCAAAAACGTAATGTATGGGTTAGGGAATTATTTCTTAATAGGAATGATAATGGTGAATACTGGAAACTTCATAATATTTTACTGCGGGATCCTATGAAATTTCGAAATTATTACAGAATGACAGAACATTGCTTTAACAAGTTATATGAATATGTTAAACCATTATTTCATGCTGGTCATACTAATTATCGTAAAACTATTAGTTTTGAAGAAAGATTAGCTGTAACTCTACGGTAAGTAAAATATTGCCGATTCCAACTTTCTCGTCCTTATCGATCTTTTAATTTTTGTTTAGATATTTAGCAACTGGTGAATCATTTTCTTCAGCATCTTATCGATTTTGTATTAGTCACAATGAAATAGGTATAATAGTGGATGAAATGTTACATATTATTTACGAGGCTCTTAACAAGAAGTTCTTGAAATTTCCGGAAAAAAAGATTTCACAAGAATCGCTGATGGTTATGCAAAAAAAATAAATTTCCAAACTGTATCGGTGCTTTGGACGGCAAACATGTTCGTATACGCAAACCAGCACATGGAGGATCATTATTTTATAATTATAAATCTTACCACTCTATTGTATTATTAGCACTGGTTGACGACGATTATAAATTTTCTGTAATAGATGTTGGAGCATACGGAAGAAGTAGTGATGGGGGGGTTTTTGAAAATTCCAAGTTTGGAAAATTATTGAAAAACAAAGAATTGCAATTACCAGATGATCGTCCGTTAGTGGAAGGTGGAGAACCACTTCCATTTGTCATTGTAGCTGATGAAGCATTCCGTTTGACTGAAAATATTATAAAGCCATTTCCAAAGAGACAATTGGACGACAACAAACGTATTTTTAATCAAAGGATATCTGCTGCTCGTCAAATGGTGGAATGTACCTTCGGAATATTGGTAGCAAAATTTAGAATTTTTGAAACTTCTATAGCGGTAGCGCCAGAAAAAGTTGACAAAATAATAAAAGCAGCTTGTGTTCTACATAATTTTGTAAGGAGCATAGACTGCGAAAGTTTAGATGTTGAATCTGCTTCTTTAAATATTAGACCGTATTTTGAAACGCTTCAACATAATGACAGTAATGTTAACCAATCCACAACGAGAGCAAGATATATCCGAGAATGTTTTATGAATTTTTTTGCAAACAATACTGGAGATAATAACAACAACTAGTTTTAATTAATCTTTTAATAATACTGTTTATGTATACAGGGTGATTCACATAAGACGCGCAGTATTTTTAGTAAGTTTGGAAACGTGTACTATGCTGGGTTGCATTTGAAGATTTTGAGAGGCGCGTTTTACATGAATCACCCTATATAATTATATATACACATATATCTATGTAAATAAAATAAATGATAATAAAAAATGTTTTAATTACTGCCTACTTAGTCATTTTTTCTTTGATGAAATTCAAAATCATTAATCGCAACTCCATTTGATCACATCTTTCTAACTCGTTTACTTCCGCTACAATTGATTCAAAAAATAGTCCCATGGCACTTTTTTCACGGGGATGTTTTTCCATTTTAGATTTCAAATATTGCGTAAACGTGTCGTCTACTTCGTTAGATAAGTTTGATTTTTTCTTGACCCTTTTTCTGCTACAACTAGGAGTTGTATTATTATTTATATTAACGCTGGAAGAAGTAGGGTCTGCGTCTTCTGCTTCTAAAATCCTATCCTCTCCAACGGTGAATAAACCAACGTGGGTACTTGTACTGCTACTGAAAGGTGGCCCAGAAGGCATATTCTCGGTATCTACCAGAGTCACATCTTCGTTATCACTGTTTCCAATACTTGGTTCCGGCGCATTTGTCTCTGTAGGTCTTTCAGCCATGTGAACATCCAGAAATGACAATGCATCGAAATATACCCACTTTTTCTTTTTGGAAGCAGAGTCGGATCCAGTAGGCAGATATTCGTGACGTCTTTTACGAAATCCGACCCGAAGAAGCTGCCATTTTTTAGAACAATCTTTATCTACAAGTTAAAGTGTTTTAAATACCAATGCGATCATTTCTAGATTAAACTAAAATGGAAGACATGCATATTCAAAGTCAATAAATCAAAACAGTTTTCCACTCGAGTGCTGATTTATTATTTATTTTATTCGTACTTACTTTGTGGAACTACATGTTAATACATTACTACAATAATGCATTTCACTTTATTTATTTAACCCTTATCCGGGCAACGTATTTAAGTTACATTACCTGGCGAGGTGGGTCCAACGGATGCGCCTTTGTATTATGTGAAGTTTGTGTGGCACATTTTTCTACAGTCATATTTTATAGCTATTACGTGACTTTTACTAAATTCATGTCATCTTTCGTTCGACATAATTTATAAATATTTTAAAACCCAAGCATATAACGTAATTTACCTAAAAGGCCAGAGCCTCAAAAGACCGTTCAATAAAAAGTATCAATTAGCTTTGCATTTTTATTTGATACCTCCAGACATACAAAAGACCTTTTCAAAACTATTTTAAAAATTTTATTAGGGGTCAGTTTATTTTCGTACTTCGGTACATTGACATCTAAAATAAATCAGTTCGTCGATTTCGTAATTTTGTATTAAACATAGTAATAATTTATAGAGTAATACTTTTGTTACTTACATAAATCTGGTATCTACAATATTCATAAAACTCTAAATCACCGTAATTACCACTCATATTATTACTAAACGCGGACCATTTGGTTGGTTAATTTCACGGTCTTGTATAGAGAGCTGCATACTCTTCAGTAATTGAGATAAGGGGGGTGGGTCGCTTATTAGGGCTAATTCTGTTAGGTACCGTTTAATTCTCAAAAATAAGTAATGAAGCTAAATTGGACATATGTAATTTTGCAGTGGTGTATGTTTCAGGTTGCGCGGGCGGTACCTATTTATAGCGCCTTTCCACTGCAGTATTTAAACCTCTGTTGTATAAGACCGTAGTTTGTATACGGGACGGTGTATTTGATTCCGCACTAAAGGAAAATAGCGGTGTTTGTGAATTTATTTAGATTTCTGTTTGCACAATATTTTCAAAACAAGTTTTCTAAATATATGTCGATTGGGTAGAAAATAAACTTTCATTTTAACAAAAAAGAATTAGTGGATTATGCAAAGATTTAAGGAAATCTAATAAAATAAAATGCTGTAATATCCAGAGTGTTGGCCTAAATGTGAAGAGAGTTTTATGATGGTTTAGGTTATTGTATAACAGTCAACGGGAAATTGTTCGAACGTTTAGCTTAATGTTTAAAAGTGTATTATTAGAAGTTTAAAAAATAGAAATACAGTCAATTTTTAAATTTAAAATGACATTTTCTGACGCTAAGAAATTACCCCCCACTTCAACCTCCTTCCAACAGACAGCAACACCTTATTTTATTTAAATAGCATGAAGATTCATGTGATACCTTGTTTCAAAAAGCATTTAATTGCCTACTTAGCAATGTAATTTTTTTTAGAATTTGTTAATTCATTTACAAGAAAATTCGATTTCAAATTTTAGAATGTGTTTACTAAGAATGTACTTGAAACGTAACAAAATACACTTTTGATTTTAAATAACCCCAAAAAAAGTATTCAAGTTGTGTCATATCAGGGGAACAAGCTGGCCATTCTATTGTACCACGTCTACCGCTAGGAAACACTTCATTGAGATATGCTACAGTGCATTTAATTGTAACTGCATATTACACTATTAAAAATCGAATTTCCTTGTAAATGAATGAACGAAATCTAAAACAAATTAAATTGCTAAATAGGCAATTAAATGTTCTTTGAAACGAGGTATCACATGACCCTTCATACAATTTAAATAAAATAAGATGTTGCTGCCTCTTGGAAGGGGGTTGAAGTGAGGGGTAGTTTTTTTACAGTCAGAAAATGTCATTTTAAATTTAAAAATTGACGTGTTTCTGGATTTTTCCTTTACACACTTATTAACGTAGAAAATCAATTTATCCGTTACATTTGGATCTCAGTGTATGTTGATTAATATATGTTTAATTATTAATATATGGTTTCTCAAGAACAGATTGCTACCCAAGACCAACTATTGCAGAGAATTCGGCAGGGAGGTTATCTTCAAGCGTCCGTCCAATCTTGGATTTGACGTGCTAGACTGTGTGTTCAAGCTGAATCTTGAACAATTATTATAATTATTGTTCTTTCTTTGCCATTTCTTCAACTTTATTGCACACATAATTTAAATTTCTTACAACCTTCTAATAATTAATGTATTTAACGTTACTTGTTTGATTTTCAATTTAATAAGCAAAGTTATCTGCGCAGGGTTGATTGTTTCAATTGTGGTAGACGTTTCAAGTCAAGGCTATGCTAGTTTTTTGAATTATTGTATGACAAAATGCTGTTATGTACAAAAGTTTTCAAATACTGTGCCCAGCTATTCCAACTCTCAAAACTATAAGACTCATGTTCATGCAATTTAACGTAGATCGGTTCCTTTATCGCCCTGTACTATAGGAACTCTTAATTTATTCTTAGATCGGATGCCATGTATTGCCGACTATTTTTTCAAATATGAAAACGCATACGGCAACCCAAGAGGCCGAGAAACGAGAACAAGGTCCGTAAATAATAGTATGCTGTGAATATGCATCTTCAAAACGTATTCAAAAAATATTCAAAACTACTGTCAATTTTTAACAATTTCTTGATTTTCAACATAAAGTATCATAAAATAATAAAATTAACATTGCTTAAGCCGCGTCAACATACGCGTGTTCATGCTCGTGCTCTCGCTCGGGCACACAACACGCGCACGAGCCACTGGCTCGCCAGGTTCGCTCCAGTGTCGGCACTTCAAAGAAAAAGCTTGTCTAGACACACAAGTCTGTGGACGGAATTTAATTTTATTTAGTTGGCTCGTAGTGCTCGCCTATACAAGGGGGTAGCTTCGTGTAACGGGAAAAACCGGAAAAAGAGGCCTAATCCCGTTACGGAATTTTGGAAGATGTTCAATCCCGTAGTTCGAAGCCAAAAACACGGGAGGGGGTTCAATTTAAAATTACCTTTAAGATAAAAGAAACAGCTTTCAAACTCACTAAAACTCTCAAGATAACTCAAAGATGGTAAAATTCTAAGGGCGCCAGAAGCTAAAGATCAAAATACTCTGCCGGGCTACGCAGCTTCTCACAGACTGACACACTGTATAAAAGTGTTATAAATATTACCACCCTGAATACTGGTACTCTCAAATCGACAGGTAGGGCGATAGGTATTTATAACCCTGGACGTACTTACGGAAAGTGCTTTCCCAACAGACTTACCCGGAGAAAACTATCAGCTTATTTTTAAAACTAAACAAATAATCAACGCCTCCTTTCTGGCTAGATTGGAGAACTAATATCAAATAAACACAAAGAGGTTTTGCTAATGAATTATCGTGGGTTAGCAGCGTCGGCTCCTGCAAGTGGGGTTCCTCCACCTAAAGTCTTTAATCATAAAAGTCAAACAAAGTTATTATTAATTAATCTGTCCTCCTCTTTTCCAGGACTGGCTCACAATCAATTCACAGGTGATAACATAACCTGAAAGTCTTATAGACTAACTATAACTAACAAAGACGCAATAAAACTAACCGCTGTTTTACAATATCTGTTTATTCTTATACTGATGGTATGCAAACAAACAATGAGAAAGAAAAGAAAGTAAAAAAAATAACAAAAATATATCATTAAACAAACGACATAGCGACAATAACAATTCAGTTAATTATACATGCATTCGCATAGCTACGTGCGTCCTATCGTTTAAAATTTTTGAATCTAAATTCGGTAGAAAATAATAATTTGGAAAACTTACAAGATAATTATCAAGATTAAAAGTGTTCTCACATGAACTTACCTAACTTAATCATTTAAAACTAAAGTTGACTAATTTATTTGATACTAAATTATTTCTAAGAGACAAATCAAACTCTGCAGAGTGAAACTAATATTAATTTAAGTTCGTCCACAGAGGTTTCAGAACTTATGAAAATTTGTATAAACAAAATAATTATTACAACATAGGAAGCGAAAGAAAATACAGAAAAGAAATAACTTATCTTATTTACAACTCCTTTGGCAGCATCCAGCGCGAGAAAAGAGAGAGAGAGAGAGCGTCACTTGTAGCGATTTGACGGGATAGACCAACCGACAGGCACTTCTATTTGCTAACCCAGTTTCATTCCAAGACAAAATATGGATTAACGTTTTCTAGTTCTCCATTCTCCACCACACAACAGGTGTCACACAAACAATGGTCTTTAAGACTTAATGAGATTATACTACGGTTTCTGCAGGTCCAAAGTTGTTAGAAACGGGTTCAAATAGACATGAACTTCTACACCAGCAGAGCGCGTCAAGCACATTTCCGAAATATTGGTTTTCGGTCACAAAACGTAGCAAATAAATTGCTCACCCAATAAGAAAGTCATTTGCGGCTAAAATGCCGAACTTAATTACGAGATCACAATATATTTAGTCCGCCAAGGCGACGTTTTTCTGGAATTTTTACAAGACCTCTCTTGCATAATAAAATTCCCAACACTCGTAATAAAAAGTAACCTGCGCGCTGGCTAACGATGTTAATCGAACGAAGACCGAAAGATAAGTGACGGTGTCGGGGGGCATCGCCTGGTGGCGATTGTCCTCACACGTGACGACTCGAGCTAACACAAAGCCCTTTCACACTAACGAAGGGTAAATGCATGGGGCCTGGTATTAGGAAGGGAAATTTTGCAAGTCAACGCGACAGTGTAAATGGTACTGTCGCCCCGCCAAAAAGGAAAATAGTTCTTCGGAACGCTTTCTCGGTCTTAGCGGCGGCAAAATCCTGTCGGAACATGAATTATCAAGCTTCGACGCAGAAATATAATTTTATAAGCAAAATAAACGTCCTAATAAATGAATTTCTATTTAATAAAATAAACCGATGTAAATTTTATAATAGAAAAGGAAGTAATAAACATCCACTCCCAAATTATATTAAGATAGAAGTCGATCGTTTACGCGCTAATTCAAAATGACATTACATTCGTTTAAATAATTTTAATTTATAATATTAATTAATAATTAGTTATTGTAAACTAAAACATGGAGGGGTCAAATGAACTCGTTATGCAGTTTATAGAGCTATATAAACAGCAAACCGTGCTGTGGGACAGCACAAATAGAAATAGAAAGCAGCGAATGCATTACAATAAAGCTGACACTAGAAGCTAACAAAAGATCGTCATCACTCATCTTCTATTTTCATAAATTTAGTTTAAGTTCAAAATTGATTTGATACTACGAGTATTGATTGCAAACCACCCGAACCTCACGAGTCCAAGCCTCACGACGAACTAAACGTTTAATAAGTGTAGACGATGCACTCGCGAGTTCCGCAAGCCTTGCGAGCACGAGCACGAGCACGTGTACGTGGACCTACCTTTACGTTAATCCGGTTAATTTAACCCTAATGTTTTAGATCACAGATGTCTACTAATGCTAATAGCAATAGAGTTCCTACATCATATTAGATAGGAACTTTACTAGCAAGACCTACTTTTCACAGCACATTATTATCACAGATTAAATAAAGGTCAGATATTTCACTTTGACAAAGTGAATTCTATTTCTCTCTCTCTCTCTCTCTCTCTCTCTCAAAGCAACTCCCAGAGCTTGCTATTTTGACATGCACTGCGCAAGCAGCACAGCGTGGTGTGCACTGTTCATAAAACGCGCGTAAAAGAGTAGGCGTGGTAAACTTTCAGAGCTGCAAATGTAAATGTGCAGAGACAAAAAATGTGAACATTGGTGGAATAGGGAGTGAAATATCTGACCTTTATTTAATCTGTGCTATTATTATCTTGCGGACGAGAAACGATGCTGATCTCTTCGGATTTGTTATAGTTTTGTTTGTTATGTTTATGTTGAGGGCATTAGTAATGCGTCGTTTTAGGTGGGTATTAGCAAGCTTGTTTATTTGGTTATCAATTTAATGAATTTGTTTAAAAAATACATTTTGTAAAATTGGTTTTGATATCTCACTGAGCGCTAATATTTGGGTTTTATAGAACCATCTACATCTCGTTTTCTAGCTGAATATAGGTGAAATCAAAAAGTGTTCTATTCTTTGGTATCATATGTTCACGTGAATTGTAGACTTCACTGTGACAATACTTGTGTTCAATAGCACTTTATAGTGCTACCAATAAAAAGATTTCTGATTGATAGCAAGATAATGTATTACCTGCTCGTGGACACAAACAATGTGATTAGCCATTTGCGCGGAGTGGGCGACATCGGTTGGAAATTAAAAAAACTAGTGTTATAGTGAAGACTGTTGGTGCAAGAACAGTGAACACGTGGTCAGCAAGATCTAGAAATTTATCGTTAACTTTGACAACGCTACTTGAACTGTTGTTCACTATTAAATCACGAAATCTAATGTTATTTAATAAACTATCTCACTTTGGGTTACTCGATTGGAATAAGTATTGAGTAAAAAGGGAAAAAAGTTTGTGCAGTATTTTGGATAATTTACTAATGGGATATGAAATAGTAAGCACGCTGATGTCTGAAGTCTAAACAATCATATTTACTTGTGAAATAATCAGCAGCCATTAGGAATACGCGGGTATACAATAAAAACACACCCTTTAACTGGTATACTTTATTTCAGTGTAATAGGTACATAAGCATCAAAAATTTATAAAATATTGAATACATTTCAATAAAGAATCGAGAATGTGTAATAAGTATAGGTAATATGAAGAACAAAGAGCATCAGTAAACATAGTAAAAATCATAAAATCATTTGATTACATTGTTTACATCCTTTTGCATATTCTTAACTCGTAATAATATAAAAATAGGTGTATAGTTATAGGTGCTTCTCTTAAATTTAATAATTTTTGGTGCAAGTCATACATCGATATACGTGCAATTGAATTATGTATTATTATTATTATTTTTATTATTTGCCTTTTAAATGTATTCTAAGTATACCTTTCTTTTTTGAATTTGTAACACACCAACATGAAAACAAAAACCCCTAAAAGTTTGTCATATACCACTAGCATAACCAGCAAGTTAAACTTAATAGATAACATAAAGAATTAAGACCAGACAAATTAAAAGCATTGATTATCTCTATTTAAACCAAACCAAGCCAAACTTTATACATGGTAATTATTACATGTGTGTACTCTAAAATTCTCAGTAAAAAAACTTGTCATTACAATATCGAAACTTATAAGAGGTACAAGGTTGTTAAATTTGGGGTGAAATGCATGATTTTTACACCAGTGATGTCGAAAAGGAATCTAAAACATTTGTTATAGTTGCCAAAATCTACTTGAAAAGAAAGAAAAATAAAACTTAAAGTCAAGATTTTCTTGTGTAATTGCTTATGAAAACTTTAATTTAACAACAATTTAAGTGTTAAATTCTTTTTCGAAATTGAAAATTAGCCCAGTTCGAAATCAAAAAATGGATACAATGGAAGCCTTAAACAGTACCTGCTATAATAATGATTTAATAATATGAAATCTACAGAGCGTTTTATTTTATATTATTAATGTCTTCATCTTTAGTAGGATAGGATATAATAATCACAATATCATATGACCTTGCTTATGTGTATCTATGTATATATAAAACAGTTTGATACTTTTATATATATTAATTGGATAATAGTACAAAAAGTAAAACAAAGCAAGACTTGTTTGTACAGAAATATAATCAGAGGTTAATTTCTGAAAACAGTAAATGTGTAGAGAGTATGTACTTTTTTATAAGCTTGTAATTCTAAATATCAAAGAAATTTAGAATTTAAAAATTTTGAGACATTAGAATATCAAATGGTAAGATGCAGATGCTATGTGTTTCATATACGTCAGGGTAAGTGCAAATGTTATTTTAAATTTATAAAGAATTTAGAAAATTTATTAGATTGATCTACTACATCATTCATATTAATCTAGAAGTTAATATTTTAATTAATATTTAAGTTTGTATTCAATTCCATATGACTATCTAAGTTTTTATAGCTTAACCATTTATCAATTCCTCATTGATCTCTTTATAATCTATTTAACATGTCAGATTTTTTTGATTTTATTACAAGATACTTTAATAAATTAAAATACAGATTGAAACAATCAAATCAAAAATAAATTGCGAGGCAAGCTTGGTCTGATTTGCAGTCCATTGTGCTATTGCACCTTATTGCTTAAAAGATTCATTTTTCTAACAATGCTTTGAAAATAATAGTTCATTTCAATGCTTTTTGTTTTGTCTCTCTTTAACATCCTTTTAAAAATACAGATTTGTAGAATGCAGTTGCAGTTTATATTCTTATACCTAGATTTACACGTTTGGACCCTTGGTTTAACTAACTGGACAGGTGTTTTAAAAATATTTAATATGTATATAAGTATATATATATATTTTTTAAAAGGTTATACCATAGACAATGGTTTAAAATAAATGAGAAATGATGTTTAAAAATTTTCAGAATACTTTTACATCAGTACTGATTCATAGTAACAGATATAGCTTGGTGTTAAATCGTTTTGCATTTAATGCCCTATGACTTTTAGCGACGACACAGGAGAAACCATTTGGAGCTTATTGTTTTGTGACACTTCAAACTTTATGAAACATTAGACTTCCAACTTGTATTTTAATCATAAAAATCGTTTTCCTAACAGATACTAATAGTTTCTTTTGTGTGTGCTATGCTTTAAACAATAGGCCACATTTACATCACAAATTACCGTAAAATCTCTGCAGAGTATTTGTAAGTACAATAGGGTCATTCCATATCAAACGATCCAATTTGGGAAAAAAATCTTACCTCACATGTACCCCTTGAGGTCATTAAACAATGAAATTTTTCGTTTTTCTATCTTTTTCATAAAAGTTTTATTTCAAGGTTAGCCAAAAATTCTTCAAATCTTGAATTCTTAGAAAACGTTTGATTAGTATTTTTTCAGAGATTCTTGCATATTGTCTTCATTTATGCCAAATCTCAAATCGGATCACAATGGGAATATCTTTTTTGAGTTACATTATTCATTTATATACTCAAGCAAAATCTTGCATGCTATGACATGTAAAGACCAGATTCTGAATTTATGTGCAAATGCAAACCTGTAGGAATAAGTCTCTTTGGAATACTCTAGACTGTCTTAAGTCATCCCAGACAAATTAACAGTGGTATGTCATTTCCAGAATATAATGTGACAGTTTGGCAGAGGCTTAGCCTGTTTAGATTACTGATGATGACCAGCCTTGTTTGTTAATCCCAATCTTTACCTAGTGCTACAGTGTTTGTAATGTGTATAATCTAATGACATGCAATAGTGTTATACACTGTGTCCATTTTAAAACTTCCCATCATCAATACCTTGCAAACAAATGAAAATATCTAAATAAGAGAGAGCACGTCAATTTATATCTCACATTTAATGGAGCGGGAGATCAGCAGCTGCGAAACCCATCTCACTCTAAAATATATACTTATAAAATATATAGTATGTAAATTATAGTAAATAAATATTATTATTGTTAGTATTACTATATATTATATAAAGGTGGGATACTAGAATACAGATTTTAATTCGATAATAGATGTCTCTGTGTTCGTTCCAGTTCACCTAACTTAAAATCTTAAATGGCATTCCGTCACTTGCGATACATCAGTATAAAGGGAATCGCATTTGCAATCTTTTGGTGCAAATAAAACTCCGATTAGCCCATTTGTTTCAAAGTTATAGGACAAATCGTCTTGTTATATTCATGAAAGTAAATGTCACATATCAAAGATTGGAGGGGCGTCATTTAAGATTTTGAAGTTTGGCTAGCTGGAACGAACGCAGTGACATCTATTATTAATTTAACTTTGTATTTTAACCTCCCATTTCATATATAAATTGACGTGGTTTTACCTGCTTGAATATCTTCATTTGTTTACACGATATTAAAGTTAAAAAGTTTTAAAATGAACACACTGTATATGAATTCGATAGAATTTCATACAATTGTTCAAGGACATCCAAAAGAGTGAGTGTTGTTAGAAGTTTGATTCTTATAAGCATTACGAAGTGAAGGAACGCCATAGTACTAGTGCATTATTTGATTTAGCCAAAGTAAAATTACTACAAAGGTGTACTATAATGGGTTTCAAAAAACACTTTACTTTGAAATAAGCACCTATAATAAAGTATTACAGTAAATGGAAATGTTTAAGCCTAAAATTTGAAGACCAGTAAAATTTAAAAGAGATAGAAATTTAGAAATTTGGACTTTCAGTAAATAGGTAAGTAAAGTTTAAAAAATTAAAAATACCAAGTACAATATATTTTTGGAATTGGATCACTTGATATGGATTGATCCAAACTTGCGTATTTTAAAATTTAAATTGTAATTTAGAGAATCGGTAGTCATTTCAGGACATGAATAAATAAAAAGATTAATATACTATTACATAGTAAGTGTGACCATTGCTTAAATTATTTTAATACAAAAACCACCATACATTCCAAGAATTCATTATTTCAAGATATTAATTTGATTCTACTGTGCATCTTTTGCTTTTTTGTAGTTATCACATAAGAAATAAGATAACTGAATATTTCCTTTCAGATGCAGCTATTTATTTCTTCAAAGAGTAGATAGTATTCCAAGAACCAAAAGCTTAATTTGACCTGCATGCACTTAAAAAGCAAAATGCTTATAGTAGGGGTTACTTCTGTTTATAGCTATTTTGTTATTGCAAGATACAATTACAGCTGCCAAAACTGCTATCAAAAAATATTAAATTTGCAAGTCAATCTTACAGGGGGCTAAGATGCTATTTTAGTGTCGAATCCTTGAAAGTTATGCTGCTTTGAATTTTAAATTGTTACTTGTAATTCTAACAATTCTAATACATTACATTTCTTTTATTATGTCTAATTTATTTATATTATAATTTTTAAGATTTTTATGATTTATGAAAATTTAACAATTTAATTTGCTTTAATAAGAGCTATTAGTAACTCCATTAAATAAAAATGTTTCATAAAAGTAAAGGAAACAGTTATAACTTCTATAGTACACACCTGACTAAGTTTTTACAGATATGAATGCAGATAAATCCATACAATAAATCACATTTGATAAAATACATAGTAACTAACTAGTGAAAGATTTAACGAGCGAGATTTCTATCCATCGTAGTGGATCTTGTCTGATAATATCAATAAATCTATTAAAAAAGACAATAAAGTGATATGTGGAATTAAAGAGAAATGAAAACAGTGCCTACTTAAAGATTTAGCTAATTGACATTGGCACTGAGCTTTGTAGTAGAAGAAATGTATGCAGTCAGTCAATGCAGGTATTTTTACAACGCAAAACAGTAGTTTTTTGATATACATTTGAATTCATTTTGGACTAACTTAGATACTTTTCAAATTTTATATTTGTATTTGTTTATGAATAGTTATTTTCAATACAATTGTTCTGTAACGCTACATTTCAGGCGCAAGGTCAAGACTTGAAGCGAGAGATGCAAGCTGAATGCTGCACAAAATGGCCGACCGCTTGAAAAGTACCAAACAAAATTTTTTGTATTCGCCCAAAATGAAAAATAACATTAATTTACTGTAAATTCTGAGGTTAAATTTGACAGATGTTGATTATGTATCTCACAAAACAAATACAAAAAAGTATTCCTATATTGTTTAGAATCCATTCTAAAATGTTGTTCCTTTGTCTTTTCTAATTAGGTATTTGTTTGTTGTACTTCAGTCAAATCTTAAACATACAATTTTCAATTCAATTATCTATTATAAATTATCTAATATCAAAGTTTCTCATTTAATATAACGTTGAGAAGGCTAAAGAACTTTGCACAAATTGTAACTTTTTCAATTCTAATAAAATATTGCACAACGAAGACTATCATGCTTTCTTTCTCGTTTCATTTGCATGTACATACGCATCAAATATAATTTTTTATTTGAATAATATAAATAGGTACTTTAAAATAGAATCTACAATATCTTGTTATTATTGGTAACACATATTCTTAATAACTAATTAAATCATGTTTATCCACATACCACTTCATTGTACTACCTACCACTACGAACAATAAATATTTAAAAATAAAAACTTCTATCAATTAGAAAATCCTATATAATATTTAAACTAAACTCTACTATGTACAAACTATTTATAAAATCTCAAATCCTAGATGCTTGTATGCAGTTTTCACTTCAAAACGTTAAATTTAACAACTTTTTTCAAAACGACAAATAATGACTTTTTTATTTTTGATATACTATATTTATATATTTTACAACTACTTACTAAAAGTATTTACAATAAAAATTGAAACAACTATTAGATTGTCTTTTTTTGGAAAGTTCGTTGAAAAGGCATTATATACAAGAGTTTTAATAGATATAATGATCAATGATCATAAAACCAATAGTGCAAATTGTTTTTACAAATTTTTTAGTAATTAAAACAAAATACCCTGTTTGTTAAATTTTCTGCTAACAATCTACAGGGAATGAAAAATTTTACAATAATATTATATCAGAGAGAAACGTTTTATGCTTTTTAAACATTTGAACCATCCAAATTAAAATGTACAACTAAACTATTAAATTATGGAATGTTTTTTATGATATGTGCAATAGGATAATACCACTAAATGTTTAATATTTGTAAATATCCTAAAGAAAGTGATTTTTGGAAGTCTTCATAATATCGATTTAATATTTTTAAGGAAAATATTTAGAGCTGGAAGAAAAAGTAACTACATTAAGGAGATTTGTTGTAGTAGTATTTTCTCTTAATCAATGTTATTGAACTGTTCAATTAGCAAATTTCATTTATAATATTTTTTGTGTAGCAGTACAATTTTGATATATTTAAAATGAATCGTCATATACAGCTTGCATATTTAAATATCACATTGTTCATAGTTATTCTCTACATTGAAATACAATAATAAGGCAATCACTGAGAAAGAAGAATATTATTCATATATTTCTTTTATTAGACAAAGGAGAATATTATTTAATTATTGCTGTCTTCATACACAAGTCTCTAAATCATTAGAAACCATCTGAAGGAAGTGTTCTTGACCTGTAGCATAGTAATACGAACTTAAATAAAGAACAATAAAATATATTTAAAATTATCCTTACTTTCAAGGTAGGCTGCAAGGTCTTGATCATCAGATTGTAGTGCTAATAATCTAGGAGTCAAACCACGATGATCGGTTATATCTAGAGATGCTCCAGCTGCCACCAACATGCAACATATTCCTCTACATTTATATGCAGCTGCTTTGTGTAGTGGAGTCTGACCTCTAAAAAAGAATTATACAAAATATTACAAATTATTGTTTAATAATTCCTGGTACTGATCTAATGAATCTTCTCTCACAATTTTTGTTTTCTTTAATTTTCGTTTAGGTATTCTACTCCTTATGGCGTAATTAATAATTCTTTTCAAATTTTCATTTACTTTATAGAACTCTAACTTTTTTTTAAGAACTACAACTCATTACCTGTAAAAGCTAAAATGCAATACAAAACCGTTTTCATATGGTATGCAACAAGACTGATTTTATAAAAGTTCTAACTTCAAAATCACAAAATAAATTTCAAAATTTGAATTTGTCAAAAAAGAAAATTAGAAATCGCATCCTCATGTACTATATAGATTTCCAAAATAGTTATGATTGGTTGCAAACTGGAGAAAGGGCGCTCCATAAATGGGGCAGGCGTGGGAAGAATTCCTGGGCAGCTAAAATCAAATTTAGGAAAGGAACTCATTTATGAGATGTGGAACTTGGAATGTCCAAAGGAAAAGTTTCTAAAACCATTAAATACCTGAAAAGATTAAGAATCTCTGTATGGGTATTAGTGTCAGTCAGGAAAATGCCTAGTGTATGATAATCATGTGTACTACTACAGTACAATAATGATTTTTTCCCGGTAGTTTTTAAATTACTCGAAAACTTTTGAGTTTTTTTTTGGTTTTCAGTTGTTAGTGTTGCTGTACATTTAGAACTGTGAAAAGATTGTAGACTTGAGCTTTCTTGGCAATGCTTGTAAAACTGAGCATCCGTGAAGCCCCTTTTTACTATATAGAAAATCTACGCCACTGAATCTTTCGGTAAAAAAAAGGAAAATAGTGGTTTTTGTAATCATTTTGTGAGGTATACAAACAAAAAAGTAATATTCACTGTGATTGACTTTTCATTACACACTTAATAATTTTGTCAGAATAAAGTTTTTCAAAAAATTCAAAAACTTAGATTATTATAGTTTTTTGCATTCTTTCCAATGGACTAAGGTAACCTATAAAACAAAACAGCAGCGACGTAAAAAATAAATTTTTTAAATGAAATATCCTCTGTTTTATTGGATAATTAGAATGGTTATGAAATTATAGATGCAGCACAATTTTTAGTTTTTCAGTTGACAATAAATGAGGTTGTAGGAATAATAATTAGGTTATCACAAGTAAGCTTTGGCAATGCAAAAAACAAAATTTTTTTTGTTTAAATGTAGATTAAAAAGGGAAGCATAATAATAATGATTATTACACAATAACAAGAACGCAATTAATAAAACAATATTGTCTACAACTATAAGAATTCAGAGCCTCAGTGCCTCTGGTAGATGCGCATCTGACTATCTAGTCCAGTCAATAAATGCCCAAAAGCTAATTGTAGGGGACATGGAATGAGGGAGAATCTTGCTCTTGAGGAATGTGTTGGGGGTAGTTAGGAGGCAAACACACTAAAAGTCCTGCCGCTTTAGAGGGGAGGGGGTGGAATGGTCCCTGTTTTCGGTTTCTTGCTTATAACTCGGAAATAGTGCGTCGTACGGTAAAAAGTATTCCTTACAACATAAAAGATAATTAAATTTCCTACAAGACTGTTTATATTCATTTTCTTTCTATGTGTTATAGTTTCCGAGATATTTGCTAGCGAAAATCGATCATTTTCGAAAATCTTTTTTTTCCTCACATTTTTCGTCAAACTTGTCCTTTTAACTCCTCAGCCTTATGTTTTACAGAAAAGTCGTCAGACAGGAAGTTGTAGAGCATTCAGTTTCCTTTAGAAATATGTAATAGTTACTAATTTATCGTCCACAGGTCAGAAGTTACAGCAAAGTGAAGTTTTCGGATAAATTTTGTTATTTCTCAAGAAAACTATACTTTTGTAAGTGTTGTTATTTATATATTAAGAAACTGGAATTTCCCAAGGCTAGGTAATATCTTTGTTAAATTCCAGTTTCTTTATACATAAATAACGATAATAACGAAAGTATAGCTTTCTTGAGAAATCACGAAATTTATCCGAAAATTTCAAATTTCTGTAGCTTCTGACCTGTAGAAGATAAATTAGTAAATATATATATTTTTGAAAAAAAATCTAATGCTCTACAACCTCCTGTCTAACGACTTTTTCAAAAACATAAGCTGAGTAGTTAGAAGGACAACTTCAACTAAATATGTGGGACAAAAACAGTTTTTCAAGAATTATCGATTTGCGCTGGTAAATATATCGGAAACTATAACGAATAGGAAAAAAAAGAATATAGACATTCTTGTAGGAAATTTAATTATCTTTGATCTTGTAAGGGAATACTTTTTACCGTACGACGCACCATTTCCGAGTTATAAGCGAAAAATCGACAAAAGGGACCTTTCCACTCCTTTCTAAAGCGGAAGGGCTAGGGGCGGGAGCTTTTAGTATCTTTGCTTCCTAACTACCCCCAACATATTCCTCAAGAGGAAAATTCTCCCCTATTCTATGTCCTATACAACCCCTTCGGTGACTGGACTAATCAACCCAATGGTTGGGGATTCAATTCCCGGTCAAATCCTGAGATTTTTCACGCGCGAGAAATCTGAGAAAGGATGCCATCCTCCTGGAAGGATGTAAAGCAGTGGGTCCCGTGCGACTACAATGAGTTGCATGTTAAAAGTAGGTATCTACCGGGGTTGAAAAGCATCGGGTTCGGCTAAGTTGCTGTCGGAATGACGATAATATGGTTAAAGCCAGGAGGTTCAAGGGAACCGCGACCTGAAGTCTTAACACAAAACAGCAACTGTAGGAATTGTTCAAAGCAGGCTCGGACTAAAAGACAATTGAGAGTCTAAGCTAATAACAAATTCCATATACGGCGCCCTAGGCTTTAGCCTAATCAGCCCACTGGATAATACGGTGCTGGTTCAAAGCCTACTTTTGGTAATCTAATTATTATTGCTACGACCTTATTTCTTGGTCTATTGGAAAAATAAAAGTTGCACTGTATTCAGAATTTCATAATTATTCTGATCGTTCAATAAATACGGGGTGCTCTATTTAAAAGACGTATTTTTCAAATTGCTGCTCTTTTATTTTACCAGCGATGACATTTTATCTTACAATTAGATCATTGCAAAGAGAGTAAGAAACTATGTAACTTGTATGTAATTTAAATTTCTCGAGAAACTTTATTCTGACAAAATTAAAAAGTGTGTAATGAAAAATAAATCATACTGTATAACTAAATATATCGTTGTTTGATGTTGAAATCTTGTACTTTTGTAATAACTCAGAAGAACGTTTCATTTTTTGGCGCGTTCAACGATATATTTGAGAAACAAAAAAGATATGATCCATTTAAAATTTCAATTTGAAATTTGGTGTAAACGAAGACGGCATAAATAATAGAATTTATGAGAATTCTTGGAGAGGTTTTAATCATAGCTTTTTGAGAAATTCGAGCGACCTTGAAACGTATAAAATCAGTCATGTTGTAAATACACCATATGAAAGCCCATGAAAGAAGCTGTAAAATAGTTCTTTCAACTTTTTGCGTCTTTCTGGTATATGTAATTTTTAAAGCAGTTTAAAACCTCTGACTAAAAAACTAAAAGAAATCAAAATGTAAAAATCTGCAATTTTAATTATCTTAAGGGGATAAATCAAGTTTAAAGAAAATCGAACAGCGTGAGGTAATAAGTAAGACTTTTTTTTCATATTGGATAATACACATTAAAGTACTGGTGATTAATGATCATGAAAGAATCCACGTAAAAAACTTACAAATTGCTGTCTTTTAGATCTAAAAGTTCAGGAGGACCATAACTCAGTAGATACTTGACAATGTCTTTGTGTCCATATCGAGCCGCATAATGTAAAATCGTTTGACCAGATGAGTCTTTTGTTGATAATGAAAATCCCTGATTGTGTAATTGCTTAATCTGGAAAAAGAAATTAAGTTTTTAATAAATGATGAACAGGATAATAATAAATTTTTACCAGCTGTAAGTCTCCAACTTTTGCTGCTTTCAATAAATCTTCGTTTGGTTTTTCTTCCAAATTGCTTAAAAGAGTAAAGAAAATAACGTTAATAAGATATTGAGTTTCCACTTGCAAAATCAAACTAATAAATAGTAGTGCACTCCAGAAACAATGCTACATGTCTAATTGTCGTATGTAAATCTTTCGTTCTACCTTACCTATAAGGCCTGTAACACTCTTGATTCAAACCAAACAATCTGTCAGAAATGCTGCATGCACAAAATTGGAAGGTGTAAGAAATATTTGAAAGTGTGCTCTGCTATTGCATTATTAAAACTGAAGTTTAGATATTCTCTTTCTAAGCAAATACATAGGGGTGTTTTTCAAATTTTATGTAGGAAATAGAAAGGTGCAAAAGTTATTTTGCAAAAAAATTTATTGTGATAATAAATAATATAAAGTAAATCTATGAGAACAACTGACTTAAAACGAACATGCTTAATAAATAATAAGTTTCCATTAGTTAACATTTTATTTAATACAGATAAATAGTCTGCAACTCTGCGTTTACATTGATACTGGCTTTACTTGCATAGGTAAAAGTTCTAATAACTCTAAACTATTAAATAAGGCTCTATACTTGGTCCAACTTTTTAAGATTAAATAGTATTCTATCTTCTAAATCAAAGCAAAAAGGTATTAGCAAAGTTTGTGAACAAAGAAGTTTTAAATAGATAGTTTGTGTATGTGTATATATTTGGTCAACACTAGGGTATTTCTATAAGTGGCTTTGTATAAAAATATGCTACAGCCAAAATAAATTTAAGGTACCTTCTAAATTTAATGTTTGTGTTAGATGATATGTGTAGTAGTGGTTTTTCACCATTTTGTTTGTCTACTGGCACGTTTTGTTGAGTAGTTTGCGGTGTTAGTTCGTCAGGTGATTGAGCAATTTTAGGTGACATGGGTGGATGATCACTTGGTGAGTCCAAACTTCCTTCATCGCTGCAAGATACAAGTGGATTAGTACTAATGAAATATCTCCAACACCATATAGTTAATAAATAAGTATTCTTGTGTAGAAGTTAAAAATTGAATGCATACATTATCTATTGTTCAGAAACTCAAACTAGATCTATCCACAACATCTATAACAACTCATATTTAAATTAAATTTAAAAAAAAACAAAATATAAAAAACTTTATTAAGGAATATTGTACAGCATTGTATCGAATCTCTTATTAAATGTTCCATACCTAACTTTCATTTCTGGTATGACATACGGTGTGTGATGATTAGAACTAGGAGAAGGAGCTGCTGTCTCATCTTCAGGTGTTTGAGGTATGGTACCACCACCACAATCTAGGATGTATAATATTTCATAGGCTACATCAGAAATATAATGAAGGTGCTCTTGGGCTCTATCGATTCGGAAAAATCTTTCTGCTGTACATGCTGGAACATAATTTCAAACATAAAATAAGCTGTTGAGATCTCGAAACAGTATATGTATACTTACAGTCTAAGAAACACCAATCCATAATTTTTGGTACTTCTTTACAATCTTCTAAGAATTTATTAACTAGTAACCGAACCTGTTCCAAATCAGATGTTGGACTAACTTCTATTGCACCAATACTTATTGCTGAAAAAAGTCATATAAATTAAAATTGTTTTATTGTTATTGAAAACAAATATCATACCAGCTTGAGCCAAGAGATCCTTGTCATAGTGATGTTGCTCATAATCATTCATACTAATTCTATTAATTGTAATATTAAGATTGTCCAACGCAGTCTGTGGTACATTGGGTTTACCACCTTTTCGTTTGGAAAGCATTGTAGCCTTATTTAATAAAGTAAGATTTATAACTGATGGTGTAAGTTTGCAAGCTTCTCCATCTACTTGCATTGGAATTGTTTTAGAAGTTACAATACGAGCAGATCGACATTGTGTTATGCAAGTACCATGTCCACCTGCTTGTAGTAATGGCTAGAAATGAAACAAAACCCTTTCATTTCAAACAGAAAAACTACTAAAAGTTTATTTAGTTTTTATATGTGAGGAAGAAAGAAGAGAAAATATGATGTTAGAATAAATGGAAACTATGCGTAACTTCTTTATATTTCTTGTATCTAAAGAAAGTGATTCTAAATAAGTTTTATGAAGCCACATTAAAATACAAATCTGGCTTTTATTTTATGAAACAATAAAGGAAAGCATGCAAAAGTCTAAACAACGATCTTTTAGAAGTTTTGCCAAAGAATCTGAAATGTTATCAAAATTTTTTTAATTCTTCGTTTTCAGAAAAACCTATCTATCTAGTGTTATTCCTAGTAATATGAAATCATTGTGCTAATAATAATTCGTTTCTTAAGCAGTACAGAAATAAGCAAGACGAAAATATAAATTAAACTATATAAACAGTTTAAAACAAAACAAACAAAAATTAAAAACGTGCTAGCCCTAAACTTACTCACAAGCTGATATGTCGTCAGACCGACAACTTCAATTAATCCATCTTCAGTACTAGGATCGGCAGCGCCCATAGCTCTGTTCCATGGACGTGTACCACCACCATAACTAATAATAGAAATAAATATAATATAATATAATATCGAAATACGTAAAATATTATCTGTGTAAAATGCAACTAACCTTGGAATATTAAGAAAAACTATGGCATGCACTTTTAATTCTTTTAATTTAGGAGTAAGATCACGACCATCACATTCTAAAGAAACAAATTCTGCTAGGCCTTTCCATTTCCTTTTGAGCAAATCTTTACCACCCATTTGACCATAGAACATTTTATTTCTTAAGCGGGAGTTGAATTTTTCTGGATGTGCTTCTAGAATGTTAAAAAAACAGAAACACAATTAGAAACATTCCAGTTCTAATATCATGTTGTAGGAAAATAACATATAAATTTTATTTACAATTTAAAAACACTAATGAAGTTGCAAATACTAACCTCGAGCTTCATGAAATTCTAGAGCAATATGAGCATCAACACCCAATGAAAAGTAATTGTTTACCACATTTAAAGGAAGATTCTCTTTACCATCTTCGTTTGGTTCGGCATCTGAATTTTTCTTAACTTCTAAAGACCATCTATCTAATAATATAGTATCACTGCTATTAACATTGGATAAAATTTTTGAAATTGGTTCGTCAGTATAACCCTGAAATAAAATAAATTATTGCAAGGACTAAATTATATTAAATAGCTAAACGTACACCTCCCCATCCCAGTGCTCTGGCGAGATCGTTACCAGTTCCTAAAGGCAAAACTCCTACAGCTGGTGCAGGTATAATACCTATTTGATCGATAACGCTAAGAACCCAACCGACGGTTCCGTCACCTCCGCAAGCAAGAACCCTCAGGTTAGGGACCTTTTTGAACATTTCCAACCCCATTTTTGGTCCACCTTGTGTTAAATCAAAAACTTGCCTAGGATTCAACAACCACTGAAATTTTTGTAACAATTTTGCACCCTGATTTCCACCCGATTTTGGATTTATAAAAACTATAACAGGCGTTACAGTTGTTGGTATCGGCTTTATAATAAAAGCTCTATGGTCCTTGTCCTAAAATAAAAATTGTTATTGTTTCATTTATGCAAATAAATTGGTAACAACTTACCTTCTCCTTGCTTTTTTTCTTACTGGAAGCCCTCTTCTTATTAGATTTTCGAAGACTAGACTTAAAACTGCCTTTTTTAGGCAATTTGACGATCCATGACGGAGGAACTATAATACTGCTATGTACACCTGGAGTTTATTTAAATTCTTAATGTAAAGCTATATTTACAACAGTGATGGACGTGATTTACCTAATTTACATTCTTCCTCTATTCGTTGAATATTGAAACAAGTCTCTTTGTTATGATATGCTACCTTACACCACGAACAACTCAGAGCTACTATTTCTTTAGAACTAAAAGAAAGCTTCGACTGGAATGACTGAAAAACAAAATAGTGATCATTACTTATTAGCTGTTTGAAACATGAGCTTCTAAAGAAAGAATAAGAATAAAATTTTTTTTGTTATAAATCAAGAACGATTTGTTCTGTTTTAATAACCTTCGATAAAGAATTACTTGTTAGTCCAAAATAGGCAGAAGGAGTTGCAGGTCACGTAACAGCTCCCGACAACAACAACGTTCGAGAGTTGCAACATTATACAGAGACTGCAGTGTCCTCTCTTTACACCATTCTATTGCCATCTGGAAGTCAGTCTAAACAGTGTTGGAAGAATTTTTTTAAACCCGTATTTTAATATAATTCTAAATAAGCTTAGACTTGTTTCAGTATTTGTTTCCAATTTGAGAATGCGTGTTTAAAATTTCAATATTTACTGTTGATTCTCAAAGAAAAGTACTCAGAGAGTTATAAAACCCTTCGAATTAATTTGATATTGAAGTGAATTTCTTTAGCCAGCCTCATCTGGTGATTAAGTATAGCGAGCTATATAGGTAAGAAGGGTTTGTAAAATATTAGATATATCGTATAAAATAGTAAAATTATTCTATTTGTTTCTAGGAGATAAAGTGGATAGGCTCTAAAATTTTAGAATTCACTAAAAAATCGCAACTATTAACACTTCAGTTTATTTCAGAAAATACACCGTATACGTGTAAACAACCATGATTGCTAGTTTAATATTTCATACTTTAATTCTGGTTTCAGTAAATGAGAAAACAATGAGCCAATGATAAATAATTTATTACAGTTATTCATCATTTAAAGACTAAAGGAGGAATATGCGCTTTTATCAAAATTATCAGTGTAGATTAAATAATAATAATAATAATAATGAAAACTGCGAAAAAAACTATACCGTAATTAGGTGATTAAAACATTACCTTCCCACACTGCATACATTTCCCTTTCTCTGAACGCCTGTGGACCCAGTGATGATGAATAATAGTTTGTTCACGGTACTGACGAACTCCAACGTCCCGGAAAGTAGGTTTGCAGGTAAAACGTATTCGATCTGTTAATATCGTAATACAACTTTGATGTGCCACTACATTACAGGCAGAACACTTCATGCGTGGTCCATGTTTCTAAAACAATACCAATAAATAAATAAATTTAATGTTGGGATAAAAATCTCGTAATTAACATAAACATTAAGAAATGAATATTATTACTTAATAATACTCTCATTATTTTTACTTAAATCACTGATTGTACTAATAACCGTTTCCATTTTGTGTTATTCTTGAACAGAAGATTTACTACCTTCCTCAAAACACCATCTGAAATGTAACAGGAACATGTTTTTCTTTGTTCAATGTTTTCTACACTTTTCAAGTTAAAAAGAGATTTCCTACATCATAAATTTTCCTTATCATCTAATACTCATAAAATATCCGTGGACATAGGTAACGATTAGTGCTTTCCTAGCCACTTTAGTGAAGAAATGTGATATATTGCTTTTTAGTGTTTCGAATTTAAAAATATAATTTTAACCTTTGTTATTGAAAATACAAAGAAAGCTTGAGACGAATAAAGAACAATTTTAGTCATTACAATGAACTTATTATATATTTTACATTAAAAATATAGACGTGATTAATGTTATAAATGGATGTTTTCAATTTCTTTCTGCAAGCACAATTTTGTTCAGAAGCTTAATTAAAATTACTTCTGTATTTCTGTTCATTGTTTCCAGAAAGCAGGTAGCACTGATTCATTAAATTTAAAGAAGTTCACGAAATATACGATGTTTCATAAACCAAGAGGAAACGCGGTTTAGATAGACATTTTAGCTCAAGCGTACTAATTTACAACGCTGCTGTGACAGTGACGTACATCCTTCAACAATAGCTTATATTATCAAATCTGTTTCGCATTCGCAAACAATAAGTTAGTCTGCTTTCTCGATTCCCTTATTTTACCGAGTAAGCTCTGAATCTGTTTCATACGCATGTATCATTATCAATCTATTGTACGGATACGAGATAATCTAGTCAAACTATGTCAAGCTATGAAATTTCGCGTTTATACGTATATTTATCTGCATTCCGATTCGAAATTCCCGTTTAATACAATACATTTATAAATAGAATAATGATTATTAGGTTATCCCCCTATTAAAATATCACATTTCCACGATGATAGTCAAACGACACGTCAGTTAGCGGAAATACAATATTATGCGAGAGTGACACGTGCCATTTCCATGAGGATTTTTCTGTATAAATGTTATCACACGCAAAATTTTTAATGTAACGAGTCAGTACGAGATATTTAATGCTTAAGTTGATGTTTAAATTCGACAAACCTCTGCTGTTATCCAACTTTCATACAACTCGTAAAGGATTCCAAAACCCAAATACTCATTATAAATTTAGGATGGATCTATTTATTTAAGGTAAATTGAGCAAACTGAAAGGGTTTGCTGTATGATGTTAGCGAGAGGGTGATCTCTCGCATAAACAAGGTTTTAGTGTCAGCCATGCGTTACATTCCATTTCTTTGTTTGTTTTTTTTTAACTAAACATTAATTCTCACCCCAACAGCAAACCTCGCTTTTTTATATTTTCCTTTATGATACATCTTACTTATTAGTTTTCGGCGGTTTTTCGAATGTATTTATTAAATATTTTCATAGCATGAATAGATTAGATTAATTATTTAATCAGTATTTATCACTTCTTGTTTAGGAAAAAATTGGCCACTAGAGAAAAACCATTTCAACATTTAATTTTCAGAGGAAAAGGAAAGGGAACTAATAATCAAAGCAGAGCAAATGCATAATTGCATTATTTTCTTTGTCTTTATTTATTGCATAATTAGATGTTTATCTATGAAAAATATACAATTAATTTTTCGTATGTCATCTTATTTCATTGTATATTAACCAAATAATTCTATTTTGCATACATGACATATCTGTATGTGAGAAGCAGTTGGGCTGAAGTCCACTTTTTTTTAAAATGCGGTTTAAAGCATTTTTGAACTTAAAATACTGAAGTCCCAAAATCAATAATAAAAAAACTACATAAAATTAAAAAGGCGCAAGTCCCTTAGTTCTTAGCAACATAAAGACTTAAGTCCCACTTACGCCTCTATGCTTCTTAACAAATGTTTCTGTTTTGTTACCGGCATAAGGACTTCAGCCTTTCTGCTTGTAAAGATTTCGCAGGCTACGTGTTCAAACCCTTCCATATTTTTTAGAATATTTTCAGGCAAGATTTGTTCAGAAAAAATTTCTATGTCAATTCTGCTTTTTTAAAATGACATTTATTCATTCGTTAAAAATAAATAAATAAATAAAATACAACATCTAGCAATGAAGACACCTTGAGTCCTGACAAGCAAAACCTAACCAAGGGGGAAAAAGAATAAGAATGAAATGAAAGGAATGTAGCGAAGAGCGCTCGATTAAAAGGTTCTTCTTACACATACACTGTGGCTAAGAAAAATAAAATAAACGAAGGTAAGAGACTAAAATTGTCTTGCTCTTGTCCAAGAAAGTGTGGTGAAAAAATTCTGGAAGATAAACGACTAAATATATTTAGGGACGTTTAAAAAGATATATTCAACTGGGATCACAGAAGGCAATTTTTTGTGTCTGTGGTTAATGAAAAACTAAAAAACCGTTCTAGACCACGAAACAATAATTAAATCGGTAGACGAACAAAGAGCAAGATTTACCACCTACAAACTTCTGAAAATAAAATTGCTGTATGTGAAGTTATGTATTTAAACCCAATAGGTATAACTGAAAAATTTGTACCTATCGCCTTAGGTAAGAAAAAAGAAAGTGGATTTGTAGCAACAGGTAAAAGAGGAAATCATTCTCCTAAAGATAAATTACTCGAAGAAGTCAGATTATCTGTGGTATCACACATTTCCTCACTTCCTTTTTATCAGTCACATTATTGCAGAGAAAGAACTAAGTAAGAGACAATATTTGAGTCCAGAACCAGAATTAAACATTAGTATTCTGTACAAACTTTGCACAGAAAAATGCAGCGAAGAAAACAGTAGTATTTAATGAAGAATTCAAACTCAGTTTTTATCAACCATCCACTGTGATCATTTTATTAAAATCTTAAGGAAAAGTACTTCGGAATCTCAAAAAGAAAATATTAAAGAGCAGCAGAGGAAACATCACCAAGAGGCAGACCTTAGATACAAACTAAAAAATCAAAATAAGGAAAAAGCAAAGAAGAGCAATGTCAAAAAATGGTGGTCATGGTATATTTACAAAAATATTTGCCTGTTACACCTTGTTTAAATAACTCACGTTCGTTTTATCTACGAAAACTTTGAATTTTAGATTTACCAATTTATTGTGACACTACTACACAAACGCAGGGTTTGAGAATAGAAACGAGATATTCTCGTGCAGCATAAAATGGGCTTTGGAAAACTTGGACGAAAAAGTTGAAGAACTTTCGATATGGTCGGACAACTACAGTGGCCAAAATAGGAATAAAATAATAATTCCTGCGTACATACGTGGTTGCTGAATAAAATTCCCACTTTAAAAATCATAAATCATAAGTACCTGCTGAAAGGCCACACCCACATAGAAGCGGTTCATGCAATAATTGAAAGAAAAAGAAAAAGCCTCAAGACTAGAAATCGCCGTTTCTCGAGACTGGTCACAATTGATCAGCATCTGCGGTAATAAAAATCCACTCATTGTTTCCTCAATGAACATAGAAGGTTTTACAAACGTTAACAGCTTGTTTAAAGGTAGTGAAGCTCCATTGGCCTCCAGAAAGAAAAATACGAATGGAGAACAATTTTATCTGTCTCGGGTAGTTTGGGCCCAAGTAAGGAGAACTGATCAAGGTATTTTATTCTACAAAACTAGGTTTAAAGAAGAAGAGTTTTATTTAGTTAATTTGAAGCGAAAAGTAAGGCTATCTTAACATTTTTCTGAGAAACTGTCTAGCTACTCGAAATAACACAATACCCATTAAAGCCGCCAAATATCACCACCTGCTGGAGCTCCTAGAATGGGTTGACAAATCTTTCTAACCCTACTACAAATCTATAAAGTATTCAGCTACAGCGTCTGACGAGCTTGAGGACGAGCCCGATGAAACTCCTTAAGGATTTCTTATTATATACTTTTAAATAATAATAATTTTATAAGGCTAATTTGTTTAAATTTGTATGAAACGTATTTTATATTAAATAAGTCAAAATATTTTACACACTTTTATTGCGAATACTACTTACTTCTTACTAAATTTTAAATGTGCGTTTTTGTATTAAGCAATAAATGTTAGAAAGATTAAGGCTGTTATCCTGCATGTGTTTGAAATTATAGTTTTTTCTTTAATATTAATAACCTCTGAACAAGTTTTATTAAAAGAAACCCACAAGAAATACCTGAAAGACGTGTAAACAAAATTTTAAGTTGATTGGATAAGATTTGTTGTTTCAGTGTAATATGAAATTGTACCTTTTGCAGTTTTTTCGTCCTCCTGTAAAGTTTTCAAAAGTGGACTTCAGCCCAACTGCTTCTCATATACAGATATATATAGCAAGGTTTTGATATAAATACATATATGAAGACTTAACAGCATCAACATGCATATTTTAAACCATGCAAAATATTATAATACATTTCTTTCACAAATGCTTACCGATTTTGATTTTTTTAAAGCATATAATAAGCATATACTATTAGAATTAATTATTAAGATGATTAGATCAAAGTAAAATAAAGTAAAATAAAATATATTTAGTTTTAATATGCTTTTAATCGAGCACAAAATAACACACACGACACAGTTTTATATTATGTCAAATTAATTATTTTACATACTGTTACCCACTAGATAATTATAAATTTTCTCAACACTCCCCTAAATTTATAATTATTCATTTGAGTGAACAATAAACACAATATTGTTAACGTTTTACAAAAAAACCAAAAAGGAATTATAAATTACACATAAATCAAAGAAGTATTATGCGATTCAACAGGAGTTTAAAAATCATCAAAAAAAACAAACATTAAAATTACAATTCTACAATGCTCTTAATTTTATTTACATTTGCTTCAAAATAACTCTGATTAGGTTTAGTAAAAATATCTGCTATTTGCATTTCAGAAGGACAATATTTTACATTAATATTCTTGTCATTTAGATTTTCAGTTACAAACTTAAATCTCGTATCTATATGTTTTGACCTTTTGAAACTGCTATTATTTTTGAGCAATTTAATCGCACTTTGGTTAACAATATTCAATTTCACTAGAACAATTTTATTTGTTAATTCTTTGAACAAAGTTTTCAAAAATAACACTTCCTTCACACACTTGCTGCAATGAACTCACTTTCAGCAGTACTCAGTGGCACTAATGGTTGGCGTCGTGTTGCCCATGAAACAGGTCCACCTCCAAACATCGTCAGGTAGCCAGATGTGCTCCTTCGGGTTTCTGGATCGTTTGCATAATCCGCATCACTGTAGGCTTCAATGGTGAAAGAGTAATGGTTGGCATAATACCTTATTCCCATACTTTTAGTGCCTTGCAGATATCTCTGTGGGTTTGCTCATATTGGGATATTGGGATATTGGGACAATATTGACAGCATAAGCAATATCAGGTCTAGATCTGTTAGCCAGGTACAAGAGGCTGCCAACTGCTTCTCTTACTGGGAATCTAACCTCGCTTGTTTTGATCTCTTCTTTTCCATTTTCTATTACTGAAGGTGTTTTGACAGGTTTGCAGAATTTCATGTTGTACTGCTTTAAGATTTTAGTAGTGTAATTTGTTTGATGTAAAATAACAGAGTCCTTGTCCTTTAATATCTGAAATCCTACAAAATTTTCTGGTTTGTCCATTTTCTTGATTTCAAATTCTGATTGCAGTTTATTTAAAAGATCATTAGCTTTATCTTCAGAATCAGAAATGACCAATCCATCATCGACCCATATAGCTAACAATAGGTCACTTGTTAAATTTTTGAACACTGATTTATCTGTTATCAATTGATTTAATTCATTTTTCTTTAAGAAATCGACTAGTCTTTTATTCTACTGGAATGATGCCTGTTTGAGCCCATACAAAGATTTTTTTAGTTTACAGACATATCCAAGTTTTTCCTTGTATCTTCTTCTAAATTCCCATATAAAAAAGCCGTTTTAATGTCCAACTGTTTCATTATTATTTTCTTGGATGCAGCATAAGCTATTAAAAGTCTAAGAGTACTTACAGAGACTACTGGACTGAACGTTTCGTCGAAATCTTCTTTCTGTTCACATCCTCTTACAACGAGTCTGGCTTTGTGGTCACCATTTTCCATTATTTTAAAGATCCATCTGCTTGACAACAGCTTAGTTTTAACAAGATCTTTTTTAACAAATTCAAAAACTTCATTCTTCTCAAGAGATTGTTTTTCTTCATTGATTGCTTTTATCCACGCTTCTTTTTCTCTTCCTTCAACTGCTTCTTTAAAGCAAAGCATATCACCTTTATTGAACTTTTGTTCTTGGGCAAAATTGAGTTGATAGTCTGAGAGCTTGATAGGTGGTTTTATGGTGAATCGTTCCCTCAGAACTCTTTCATTTAAAACTGGTAGTTCTATCTGGCCGATTTCCCTGTTCTGGTCGAGCTCTTCTTGTAGTTTCTTTTCTTCTTGGATTTCCGGTTCATTAATAACTTGATTTTCTCCCCCATGTGGATCTTGAGTGTCAACGTCAGAATCGCTGTCTGAAAATAAATTTTCATCATAAAGGTATAGTACGTGTTTATGTTCTGTAGAACACGGAGTTTCTTTTTCTTCTGCCTTATGAGGTCTAAATATTACATTTATTGCTATTTCTATACAGTTGGTGCTTGGATAGTAAATTTTGTAACCCTTTTTATCTTCTTCGTAACCTACAAAAATACCCTTTTTACTCCTGGAATCCCATTTTCTTCTTAATTGTTTAGGTATGTGTACAAAAGCATCTGAACCAAAAATCTCAAGTCCAGAAAGATCTGGTTTAATGCCATACCACATTTCAAAAGGAGTTTTATTAGCTGTATTGCTAGTACTGCTCCTGTTGAGGACATAGACAGCTGTGTTCACCGCTTCTGCCCACAACCTTTTGTCAAGGTTTTTAGACATTATCATACTTCGAGCTGATTGAACGATTGTACGATTTTCTCTCTCTATTTTTCCTGCCTGTTCAGGGCAATAGCTCACGGTTGTTTGGTGTCGAATTCCATATGTTTTTAATAACCCCCCTACCTCTTTATTTTTGAATTCTGTCCCGTTATCAGATCTGAAAACTTTTACTGTTTTATTTGTTTGGTTTTGAGCTACAGCAAAAAATTCTTTCAGTTTTTCAGCAGTTTCCCTTTTGTGATTCAAGAAATAGACAATCCTAAATTTACTGTAGTGATCTTTTAAAAGCAGAAAGTATTTTGAGCCTCCAACGCTTGGGACTTCCATAGGCCCACAAAGGTCTGCGCTTATTGTATTACAGAGTTTATTGACCTCTGTTGTACTAATTCTGAATGGTTGTCTGCATTGTTTTCCTTGCAAACAATATTCGCAAAAGGCATTTTTATCATCTTTAAATTCAATATTTAATGATTTTAATAAGGATCTTACATGTTGGAAATTCTGATGAGCAAGACGCTCATTCCAATCTTGAATGGATCGAATTCCACTTGCATAACCAGCTAATAAATTATTTTCTTCACAATTTTCACAGTATCTACTTTCATATTTATGACGAAAAGATTTTTTGTTCTTAATTGCCTCAACATAAAGCTTGTCATTCTATTTAAGATAGATGATGTCTTCCTCACCTTGTACTGAATATGCTTTTTTCATACACACACCTAGTGAAAACAGATTTAGGTGTAGTTCAGGCACATACAGGACATTTTTAGCACACTTTCGATTATTTCACCTTTGACAGTTACAATCACCTGTATATCACCTATACCTTTAGCCTCAAGTAGCCTGCCATCTCCAATTTTAACTAAGTTATTGCTTGAAGTGTACGGAGTATAATGTGAAAAGTATTTTATATAGGACGTCATGTGACTATTACATCCTGAATCTAGGTACCATTTTTCTTTAGTTTCAGTATCAGATAAGTTTTCATTGAACATTGTCATACCTATTAATGCATTTCTATGAGGTGCTTTAGTCCTCTGTTGTGGGAACATTGGCGTTTGTGCAAACTTACTGTTTTTAGTTGGGTGATTTCTTTTATAAATAGAATATGAATTAGACGATTTATTATAATGAGTATTATTGTTTTTGTTGCGAAAGAAACAATTCTCTGATTTATGATTGTCTTTCCGATAAATGACGCAAAATTCTTTTCTGGCATACAGAGCCATATTACCGCTATTATTTTGATTTTGTTTTCGTTCGAGCATTCGCTTTTCTTCGGTCATTAGCCTGGATGTTAAATTATTTACGACACAGTTTTATATTATGTCAAATTAATTATATTACATACTGTTACCCACTAGATAATTATAAATTTTCTCAACATATACTAATGTAATATTGCATTTTTCTTGCATATATTACTGAATTTCTATCGCACACTTTAGTGACATACAGGGTTATTCACTAGTGATGATTACCCTAACGAAATTTGAGTATTATATGCAACACATCACGCATTTCACAAGTCACTTCAATATTTTCATAATTATTAAAAAGGTACTGAAAAGTACTTCCTTATGGTTTTTATTTTTATTTTCGATACCGGTTTCGGCGACTAAGCCACCCTCAGTTGACGTTTTCCAAAAGGATAAGGATTTTTATTCGTTATTGATATAAATTTTTTACTTTTATTAATAATAATAATACTAATAATAAGTTGGTTAATACACTAATAACTTCAATATTCAGCAAATATCCAAAACAATGGGTTTTACATGACAGCTTTCAAACCAATAGCTTTCAAACAAAGTCAGAGCAATTTATCTCATACCAACCTAAGCAATCAAAACGCCTTTTTGGTTAGTGTTAAAGCATTTGTACAGAATATGTAACAGGTTTTCGGTATGAATGAATATCTTAAGACTTGATAGCATAAAAATGCATATTTTAAACTGTACAACTAGTTATTTCTTTATCAAGTGTTCGCCGATTTTGATTTTTTCTAAAGCATATATTAATGTAACATTGCATATTTCTTGCATATATTATTGGATTTTTGTAGTATACCTTATCCCATTTCTATAATTCCAATCCATTTCAAATGTTTGAGGTTTTAGTTGCATGCACTGTTATACCCCAAACTTATTTATGTTAGTGTCACTATTTTTAGTTACACATTTCTCACTAAAGAATCTTCTGTCAAACGAATGTCATATGTCAAAATAAGGTTAAAATGCAATAAATTCGTTTTTTTGTGCAAATCATTTTGATTACAATTAATATTGACGTAAACACAAAAAATAAATTTTTATTCCAAATAATAAACAAACAACAAAAGGTAACTCGTCGAAATGCAAACATTTACCTTTTTTGACCGGCAATGTAACCGCGGATTTTATATAAAAACATAAATAACAATACTGTCAACATTTCTCAATGAAGAATTCTCGTGTTTAGAAGGTTTTGTTACCAACACAACAAAAATTTAACAGGAATTATAGAAATGAGATAAGCTGTATACGTATTTTAGTGCTTATACAGGGTGTCCCTAGATAGGGCTTAGAACAGGTGTAATGGATAAGAAATTCTTTATAAAAGTTTTTGCTTACTTCCAAGGTAACTTTTATCGAGTTAAAAATTCAAAATTCTATACGGGGTATTTAAAAAATTAACTTTTGTGTTCTAAAGTAGTGTACAGATTACATTAATTCATTAAGCAAATTACCTAAACAAGACATGGTTGTTATGGAAATAAAAGCAATACTTCATTTTAAGTCTGTCATTCAAAAAGTAATCAAAATGTTAAAAAAATTTGAAGATGATTTGAACAGATTGAGAAATTCTATTAGGGAGGCTGTTAATGAAATTTGACTGAAAGAGTTACATCAAGTTTTCCTCTAGTTGAGAAGAAGGCTGGAATTGTGTCAGGGAATAGTGGAAAGTGGGGCACGTGGCCATGGGGAACATTCAGCCCCTATCTTTAACTTAGATATCTATTTAAATTTAGTGCCCAATTTTCAGCTAATGGCCATCTTTCTTTCTGTATGTCACCATTTGCCGTTAATATAAACGGAGGTGTGAGTTTCTCGTTTATTTACGTGATTTCAGGTAAAAAGGGTAAGTTTTTTAGGCAGTATTCAAATCTTTATATCTCGGTTGTTATTGTAAATATTAGTAATTTAAAAAGTATGCAAACTTCGGGTGGTATTGTTATTTATTTGTCAAGAAGACGATTGTTACCAAAAGTGTTTGTAGTATTTTGATTTTCACCTTTTGCAGAAGCCTCGAAAATATAATAAAAAACGAATCGATGTTCTATTAGTAAAGGAAGAATGCGTCAGGCAATAACAGCAGTAATTTGCAGAAATGAAAGTAAATATAAAGCTGCCCGAGATTATGGCCTTAAAAGAACAACGATAGAATCTAGAATAAAAGCACTTTTAAAACGAAATAATATTGATGAACTTCGAAGACAACTGAAAGACTCTGGAAATGAAACCGAGGAAGAAATGATTTTTTCTAATAAATACACATCGTGTCAGGTATTTAATGTAAATCAAGAAGCACAGTTATCAGAATATATTAAAAAACTAGCAGATATGAACTATGGACTTAATTACAGTCAGATAAGAACTTTAGCATACCATTATGCAAAATTGATAGTTGATTGTAAAATTCCTGAAAAATGGAAACAAAACAAAATGACCGATAAGTACATATTAAAATATCCGTCAATTTTTGTAATCCTTTGTCAATATTGCTTTGATTGTTCCAAATTAATTTGGATCACATAATTTAGTTTATCTTGCTTTTTGCTCAAGTTTTCTCGTGTACTTTTGCAACACATCTAAGCAATATCTTTTTCCTTACAAAGCTGTGATTTCTTTTAGGCATTGAATGAATTCGTTGCTTTATGCAAAGACACAACAATCTTTCACTCCGGAAGCCTGAGTGCACGAGTTTTAGTCGATCCATGGTTTTTAACAAATCAGTCGTTGGGGATTTCTTTAAAAAATACGTTTCTGTGTTGCAGAAATACAGTTTTAAACCAGAACACATATACAACTTAGACTGTAGTTGTAGCTATAAAGGGAAAGAAACAGGTCGATTAAATAACATCGCAAAAGAGAGAACTAATAACATTTGTGGCAATCATCAGTGCTGCATGTGCTGCTGTTCCGCCAGTTTTTGTTTACCCCCAACTACGAAATCCTGAAGAATATCTAGGCAAATCGTATCCAAACTCTGCAGTTGCTTTTGAAAATAGCAAAAGTTGGATGACAACAGAAATATTTCTGAAGGTTATCGAACATTTCATCAACCACGTAAAACCTTCCAAGGACAAAAAATACTTCTTTTACTCTACAACCATAATTCTCATATCTCTGTTGAAACTATTCGACTGTGTAGAGAATCTGGTATTGTTTTACTCTCATTTCCTCCGCACACAACTCACCGCATGCAGTCTTTGGACGTGAGTGTCTATGGCCCTTTTAAGGCGTACTTTTCGGCAGCTCAAACTGACTGGTTACTTTCGCACCCAGGAAAAGTTATTAACATTCTCCACATTGTCGCACTTGCTTCAAAGGCATATTATAATGCCTTTACAATAAAAAGCATTTGCAGCTCATTCAAAGCAGCAGGACACTGGCCAGTGAATAGTCCAATATTTAGTGACACAGATTTCTTATCGAGTTTTGTCACTGATAAGTTATTAAATGAAGAAAACAACTCTGATGCAGTTTTAAATCCACATGTTGAAGAAAACTCCCAATCACCACAACTATCAACATCAAAGGCTATCGTTGAACCTGACAGGTAAGGGTAATTAATTTCTTGATATTTTAAAAATCTTGTCTTTATTTATATCGATTAATAATCATAGTTTACTTTATTTACAAAAAAGCTTCCTTTTTACAGAATTGAGAGAAATACTCCGTGCATAATAAGGTAAAAGACACCATCACCCATTCCTAAACCTGCGAAATTCCAATGCCCTCGATTAGAAGACGTAAGGCCTTTTCCAAAAGCAATTTTTGAAGAAAAGAAACGTAAAAACAATCGGAAATCAAAATCTTCTATTTACACAGACACACCTGAATTTATTAACAGACAAAATCTGTCAGGGAGAAAAAACAGTACAAAGGTCTTTAATTAAAGAAAATAAGAAACGGCGCCAAGACTCTTCTTCCAGTGAGTCAAGTGTACATGTTGTTGTTAATAATTCTTCGGATGACGAAGAAAGCTTTCAGAAGGAAATTAACTTAATTTCTCTAGATAATCTGATGATATAGTTTCTGAAAATGATTTTGATTGGTTAAATTCACATCTGAACGTGCATCTGAAATTTATTATGTTGCGAAAGTTTTGGCAATCAAGAACGATGAATTTATGTAAAAATATTTAAGAAAAAAAGGAAACAGCTTCATGTTTCCGATAGTTAACGACATTTCAAACGCAGAAAGAAAAGATTTAGTTGCCATTTTGCTCTGTTCAAGCCACAAAGGTACAGCCAGAACGGCATCACTTTTTAAGTTAAACTACAATCTTGGTCAGTTAAATGTAAGATGAAAAATGACTTGTTTAAGATAATAAACGTTTCTAAATCTTGATTTGTTTATTTTTTGCAACTGTCATGCAAAAAATGCAAGTAAAATAAATTAAAAAAATTACAACGGCTTTTCCGGTAATGTGACGAATGTTTCCCACCAACATCGACAAAACTATAACGCATTTGGGGACTAATTTAATTTTTTCTTGTGAATAAAAAATTTCACTTGTTTGGTACTAACCTGTTAATGTGCCGAATGCACCCCACTTTCACCTAGGTGGTAGACTAATTGAGACGCAATAGTAGATTATTTCATTTGAGATGTTGTTTAATTTGTATTTTGGTTTGTACATAAAAGTTAGTTACTGAACACCCCGTATAAAATTTTGAATTTTCAACTCGATAAAAGTTATTTTTAAAGTAAGCAAAAACTATTATAAAGAATAAGTTTTTTTCGTATCTTGAAATTTCTTATCTATTACACCTATCCTAAACCTTATCTGGAGACACCCTGTATACACTTTTTTTATGGCATATCTACCCAGCTTTACTAACAATAAGCAGCGCAGTGTATAGTTCCATCTTTACCATAATAAAGATCTTTTTTTTTATTCGTAGATTTTATCATAGAAATATGAAATTTAGTGTGTAATAGTTATGTAGAGTAAACCACGGATCCCTTTTTAAGATCAGATCCATCGCGAAGTATTGTTATGAAATACTTAATAAACCAGCTTACTCTTGTTATTCAATGCGTTTTACATGTTTAAAGCAAAACGTCTTGAGCTACTTGTTTGAATCGTAGACTACAGTGGAAAGACGTAAGAAGCTCTTGACACGTTGAAGCAAATGTGATAGATACCTTACAAAGGGTAGCGAGTTTGAAATGGAATAAAGAACAAATAACCCTAGCAAGTGACCAAAATAATGAGGTCCGAAGATTGTAATTTTTGTGAACTTTATGTCAGTAACACTCTGCTGTACTTCCTTTCCTTAGAAAGATTCTGGATCATGAACAAATATTCAATACATACAAGAAGAAACTCCGCCAAACTGCCCATCCCGGATGGGCGACTGTTGTAGCTCTCAACCAGTCTCTTTAAATCAGATAAAGAAGTTCAGTAGCCCTAAAACTCACAGAGATCTTCATTTTAAAATAGCACCTTAGTCAGTCCTTAGGTAACTTTCTAGAGGAATGTGAATGGGTGTATTTTTAATAACAAAAGCAGACATAGCTACACGTGCGACTGGAGAATCTTTCTTACGACTCTACATGCATATCAAGTCACTGTTTGCACCGTATTCTACTGTAGATGATATTTTCTCACTTTACACGCAGTCCATTGACAGTCTGCACACATACCACATAACCGTTTTGCATAAATAATATCGCATTGCTTTCTTTTAATAACTGAAATAACCAAATATACAACATCTGATTTAGTATTAATTAAGCAAAATATATTTCTTAAAAGGCCATAAAGCGGATTTTTAAAATTATTATAAACTTATGTTTTGTACATTTGGTCAATTGTCTGATTAAGAAAAATAAACTGTAACATTATTTATGCAAAAGCTTACGTGAGGTGATCGTACTCACTAAAAATTCCAAACTTATGCTGATTTGTGTAAAAAGAATTACTTCCAGAAGAACATATCGTTATTTTCTAGAATGCACGAACACACAATACGTTTCTTGAGGTTAAGAAGAGTGTTATCCAAAATCAATATGATTATTTGAGAGATTTTACCAGAGATCGCGATAATCTAGAATTTCCACTTGGATTTACATACAAGTAGGGTAGTAATGACAGTGGTAGCTACAGCACTTACAAACGGAGATTTCTCAGTAATAGAGATTACTGCACAGATTCCGATGTCGCGGTTACTTCAATTGTTCCATTATCACTTTTACACCTAGGCAGTGCTACAAAGGAGAGAAGAATATTATCAACAAATTCACGAATTTTGCTCACCAAATTTTATAAGGCTTCAAAGTTTCACTAAAGAAAGATCAAAAGTGGTACAACAAGAGTTGACTCATTTTAAAGAGCAGATTCAAAATCTGGTGTCCACAAAATTGTCGCAGACAACAAAAAAATTGCAGTAAGTCATATTCTTCTAAAAATCAAGATTAATGGCAAAATTTGTAACATGTTAATGTAAAATCCTTTTCAGGCAGGTGTGCTACGTATGTAAAGAATCTCCTAAAATTATGAACGGCCTAGAAAATGTAATAAAACGCTTCTACAATACAACATCACTTGAACTTGATCCCTCTATGCTATGTTTATTACACATTTTTTTATAAAATGGACATAACGCAATGACAAGCAGAAGGCGAGGAAGAGAGAGAAAAAGTAGAAATTAGTGGACATGCCTAAATAAGCGTCAAGGATAACGAATGATGAAAATACCTTTAGGGGATTTTTTAGTAATCCTGAAAATCTAAAGAAATAACTGGAATTGACAAGAACTTGATAGTACGATTTACAACTAAGTACTTTATCAGCTCTTTCCTCTGGTTGCCATATTAATGTGGCATCTTTCAAAGAATCTGCTCTAGAAACTGCAAAAATTTATATTAAACTGTACAATTGGTTTTCTATGTCTTCTAACATCCGCAAGGTACTAATATATGGAGTGGTCATAATTGATTCAGTGATTCTACCAATTAATCAATAATATGGCCACTAGAAATGGAGTTATTAATTTTGTCCACTTATATTCGAGATATGGATTACTGTGTAAGTAATACACCAGCAAGGGCAAATTATCAGAAACCCTGGTTGTTACAACCTACACGAAGTTGTGCGTCCTTTGGATTTTGACATTTCAGAACTGTCACCTTGTTCATCACATGAAGAAATGACCACTGATGTCAGCTATTAGTAGAAGCCTTGATAAAGCAAAATTCGATGCCTTTTTGGCATTTGTTGCCTTAGGCAAGCTGCTAAGGAGAGCTCGACAACATCGGAATTTTAGAATAGAGCATAGTATACGTCGTACTCGTAGCATCTCTCTTGACGTAGCAATATCTAACGAGGTATAACATATATAAGACTAGATAATTTTGCAGCCGACTTTAGGCCTCCGTGCTTACTCATCTTGTCACTATAATCCCTCTTTTGTTCAAAAATGTGTTACTTTTACACCCAAACAGGTATATTCAGGTATATGACAAATATATTTTTTACAAGAACGAAAAGGTTTTACGATTGTTCAAGAACTATCGGCCCAAAGTAATTTTTTTTTGTGGTAAAACAGTTAATTCGAATTCACTTAAAAATTAATTTAGTAGACTTGCTATAATATTCAGAATTATATTATTATTATTATTACGTAACGTAAATAATACAGGGTATAGAATTGATTCGCGCACCATAAGGATTTCAATAGTAAATTGTTTTAATGTTCAAGTATTTTCTCCCCCAATTATTTTAGAGCAAAGTGTTCATAGGGTTTTTGTAGAAAATAAAATATTTACTGCATTTGTACATGTCATTGCTTTTTATTTTCCATTTTCTAGAACTAGAAAAATTAAAAAAAATGTAGATCTCTAGTTTTATAACAATCAGTTATGTACTGAAGTCATTTTAACAAACCATTTTTTGTTTACTTGTTCAAGTCAATTTAAGTGTTAGGAGTCAGTGTGTGTATGTATATTTTTATAAGTGTTTGACTCAGAAAATGTATTCGGTAGACGTAAAAGTGCAAATAGGGAAGTAATGGATACTGAATGGGCTTGCACTGCTTCAGTGGGAAGTGTAATAAATTAAAGTCTTGCTAATTCTTTACCGGAAAGGTTAGTTGGAATACTTATACAGGGCTTTCATTTGAAAACTTCCCACCTTGAATAACTCTTTAATTAGTAAAATTATCAAAAATCGCTAAAACACGGCGATTTTGTTTTAGAGGGGGACATTTAATAACCTATTCTAATCAGTTGAGAAACTTCCACCCTCCCCCCAACCAACTCCACTCCAGAATTTTAAATAGTACTATCTCATGTGTGATATATCGTTTTAATGGGTATAAAATTCTCAATCTTTTACATTAAAAAAATTAAAATCGGCTGAGCCGTTCGTGAACTAGACAGAAATGTAGTTAATTCAATTATTTCAATTCTTATAGGTAACTCAACTTATCAAATTCTCAAACTGTATTCCATTGTTGTTTTAACGATAACGCAATCTATTAACTGATTAAGTGATCAATGCCGAGAGCCTATTATACAATGTGGACACGAATTCTGTTGTTGTCAAATTTGTTGGTGGTAAACGAGTTAATTATTCATTAAAAGGGTCATATTGAAACACGTTGTAAAGCTGCTGATATTTTTTTAATTTTATTGGAAATTTTCTCACCATAATATATGGAAGTGCAGATGACACTGTTGCAGGTTATTATACCAAAAGTTTCTTGAAGAAACGCGGAAAGCTGCAGTTACGTTCAAAAAAACGTAAGTGAAAATTCTTAAATGTAATAGTTTTTCTAGTTGCAAAGTCGTGCAGACAAATATGTAAAATGTTCGTTCCATTCTGTGCATGCTGCAACTGAGTGCGTGCCGGATATAGATCCCGGATTTTATAAACAAAAATGCAACGAATTCGTGCAAGATCTCCACAAAGCAGATAGAAAAGCTATTTGTAAAGCCACTGTTTTATAGTCAAATAACAAGTGGATTTCCGAAAGACGCAAACGTCTAACGGCGTCTAACTTAGGGAAGATTTGAAAATTTCGTAAAACTACGTCCACGGCTAAAACAGTTGCTAATCTGCTATATAACCCTTTCAAGGGAAATAATGCAACACGATTTGGGTTTGAAAAAGAAGAGAATGTTAAAAAGCAATTCGAAGCTTCATGCGGCCTTCAAGTAAAAAAATCCGGGCTCGTTATAGATCCCAAGTCACCTTTCCTAGCATGCCCCCCGGACGGCCTTATTAGTAATGACTGCATGAAAAATGACATTTCAGAAAACATAACAATAGCTTTATAATAAATGTCTAATAATGACGTTTATTGAAAATTATGAAGTATTTGTTTTTCTGAAATGTCATTTTACATAGGCATAAGCAAACTCTGATCATAACGATTTTTTCCCATGTTCCGAGTGACCTAAAACACCCGTATATGCATGTTTCAACCATACTAATTTAAAATGATTATCAGAGCGCTAAAAGTATATACAGGGTGTATTACCTCATGTAGAGAATATCAACGCTACTCGATTCTGCATCAAAAACTAAGCAAGAAACTCTAGTACCAATTTATTATTAACTCTTTGGTTGTGGAAATATTAAGAGTCATAAATTTATATATAATTTGTTTATGACTGCCCAAAATTATTAAATAAAAGTAACCACCCTTAGTTTAGGTACAAGAAAACATACATCAATCATATTTTTCTCCTATTTACCAGCAATTTTCTTTAAAATGGCTTTTACATAATGCAATTGCTATGATTTACTTGTTTGTAGAAGATATTGCAATACTGTATTGTTTAATTAGACAGTCGCTGAGTATTTGGTACAGCTACATTATTTTTATTGGGTGGCTTGGAATGTCAAAAACGTCACTTTGGGCTAAGCTGTGCAAGTTGCTTAAGTTGTCATTGACAATCTTTTTTCGTGTTTTGTTAAGGTTTGCTACTGTTATTTAATCGTTTAATTGAAAGCATGGAATATACATTCAATGAATACGTGGATATGTGCCTATATTAGGAGAGTGTCGTGGCAATTTTCATGCAGCTCAAGCTTTGTATGCAGAAAGGTACCCGAACAGAAGACATACTAATGCCAACCTTATCCAGCGACTAAACCGGCTATTACGAGAAACAGGAAGATCAGTACCCTTCATGGGGTAGATGGAGGCCATGCTCGTGATGTACTACTGCCGCAAGTAGAAGAAGAAATATTAAACGCATATTTGAAAATGAACCCACTGAAAGTGGGTAACATGTTGATAGGGCAACGGATTTTACCACATCGTTTAAATGCAAATAACTATATTAATTTTCTTACCAACAATTTGCTGAACCTCCTGGAAGACGAGCCTTTAGCAACCGAAGACGAACTGATTGAACGGATCAACTATGCAGTTACCACGATAAGAAACTAAAATATGCTTGAAAATTTGGAAGGGGGTATCATTCGCCGAGCCATAAAATGTTGAGTGGTTGGAGGAGCTTATTTTGAACATCTTTTGCATTACCTGCTTTAACATACCTAATATCTTGTTATTAGAATAGTTTCAAATTACTGTATTTGAAAATTATACGAATTCTTAATGTGCATAATTTACCTAAAAACATTAATAATAACGACCTGCAAAAATGTTACTAAGGCAACCACCTTAATAAACTTATGACCTATTCTTGCTCTACTTACAACTTTCATGCAGCATTGCAAGTAATAAAAATTTTAAATGACGTTTATTTCGAGAAATATGCGTTTAAGACGAACATTTTTAAACATTTTTTGCTTAGTTTTTCAAGGAGAATCGAGTGGTGCTAATATTCTCTACCTGAAACAATACACCCTGTATAAAGCAAATTTGTAAACCAAGAATTAAACTTATTATAATAAAAAATAAATAGGGAAAAATTCGACATACATTGTTTATAAATTTATCTGTTTCTGATGTCGCAGTATAGTAGTGATGAATCTTTTTTAGCGCCAATAATAACGAATTGCAATTTAAAAAAAGTTCTTGTTTTTAAAAATTCTTATTTGAGTGGTAAAACGACTGACGACAATGAATAAAAAAACATTTAAAGATTGGTTTCAAAGCTATAGTACAATGTAAAAGAAAATCAAAATTTACTTACGCAAATGTTAACTTTTGTTATATATATATATATATATATATATATATATATATATATATATATATAATTGCACCTTTCTTATATAAAAGATTATAAACACAAACGACAATTAGGTTTTCCTTATAAAACATTGTAACGTTGTACTTACTTTTAAATATATTACTATTATTATTACTATTATTGCTATTACAATTATTATTATTATTATTATTATTATTATTATTATTATTAAATTGCTTTAAAGTCGTTAAATTATTTCATTCAATTACATTCGACTGTTTTTATTTTTATTTGTAGAATGAATGGCTAAAAGCAATATACTGCGATTTCTAACACTTTTTGTCCCCTACCGAACTAATCCTGTTGTCTGTTGTAATCCTATTGTAGTTATGACAACTCGAAAATTTTTAATTTACGACTTTCACAGGTAGTAAGTGGTGTAAGGTGTTGCCTAACTTATAGAATGCAAACCAGCAGATTAATAAGGTATCAGCTTCAATGATTTCAGCAGTTTTTTTTTGATGTGGTTGTAGTCTAACGAATTTAGTCTTCAGATATTAAAATATAAGCCTAAAATATATGCTTTTATAGAAGTTTTAATTTAGTTATTGCATTCGTTTGCCGGTTTTTCATGCCATTAACTGGAAACTATCAGATTTTATAAAATGCAAATTAAATCATTTTTCTTGCATATTATTCTATAAATGCACCCAAAATACAAACAACTAACATATCCAGGCTCGAAAAATTTCAAGACTTTTTGTTTAATACGCGAAATGCCGTGAGAAACATTCTTAAAACTACCCTCGCAACCGTGGTTGCCTAATAGTTCTCCTTAAAAGCCTTAAGAATAAAATTTGTAAGTCGACTTAGAGTTTATTTTCAGATGTAACAATATCATTTCATAGTCTGTTTACACTCTCAATACGGACACTAAAGGAAACATTTACTAGTGACAGGGGGTACACTGTTCTTTTGTATGATCACGGAAGTGTAGAAAAAATGGCAACACCACACGGCAGATTCTTCTTATATTTTTAATTCTGACGTAATTTAGATATTCAGATAGTTTATTGCACCCGAAGTAGATCGGAAGTGTGCAGTCAGATGTCAACTATGACATCATTATCGTACTCAGTGTGATTTAGTTGGTAGAAAGCGACTACAACATCAACATTATAATAAGAAAGACATGAATAGCGAGATTAGCAAGCTTTTATGTGTAGTGCCTTTAACGACGGCTGTCTTAGAAATATTTCAGACGATGACTCTAATCTTACAAATCATCCTTCTGATCTATAGGATATGTATAGACTGAATTTCATGCTCTATAAGGCGCACTATTTTGTAACAATCGGTTATAAAGAAATGTGTCTTGTTTTGGGAATAAAATATCTTCACCTGTGATAAAGGTATGAAGACGCAATTTTACTGTTTTTTAGCCAAGGAATCCGAAAACGTTCATGTAAACCCAACGATATTAGAAATTTTTAGGTTTGATAATATAAAAAGGAAATTTCCCGTGGCAAACAATAGAATTTTTAGTAGTACGCCGCTCTTAAAACAAAATAAATCTGTTGATAATTACTCTTCTAGTAGAAGACGCCTTCGTTTGGTATGGAAAATTAATGGCCATCAAACTCTCCTGATTACCAACTTTATTGATTACTGTAAGGCACATAGGTATATGAAACGCCTTCTAAGAAAGTTTACAGTTTAAGCTCAGACCAAAAGGAGTGTCACAAATGACAAACCAATCCAACACATTTACAGATAAAAGCGTATACAATCATAAAATCTTTCGTTAAAAAAAGATTTTTCCACTGTTCATTTTTTGTATTCAATAATTGTTTTTATCAATAAATAATTTGTTGGGCAGTAGTGTTCGCGTAAAGCTTGAAAATCAGTGCTTCCCGCCAAAACTCGCAGTGCGACTTTTACATAATGTTATAATTTGGTTTACTCGAAAACGGCTGGAGATACAAAAACAGTTCAACAATACTTTTCTTTGTAAAATTTTACGCTTTTCCGTTTTTGTTCGAAACATTCTTTGGAACTAGTTTTCTAGATATTCTTAAAAATACATTTTTTGGGTTTTTTTGGGCTTATTTGTTTGAGACAGCAACCACCTGAACTGTGCGAACTCTTTAGATCCTTAATCGACATCCAAAACTTAACAATAAAAGTCTGATGGATAGGTTTTAATGTCAGGTTTTTGTATTTATTGTCTCTGGTAACTGGACTATATTATGAGTATGACTATATGTGGCCACAATTCCAGATCAATACTACAGCTTCCATGAACTCATTCACAATTTCGAATTTTATGTGAATATAAAAGTTCATTTTATAAGTAGAATCTAAATGATTTTTTTCACTTCTTAAACCACGGAAACACAGAGAAACAAATTAATAAAGTTTAAATCTATGATGGCTGACGTCACCGACCATGTAGCCAGTGAAAAGCCAGAACGCCGGTACTATTGCCAGTATTATAATCTGTTTGTAACCTAACCTTCAAATTATTTTGTGTTGCTCGCTCGTATAAGTTTGTGTTGTGTTTCTGTTTTCATTCTTTTTTGTTATTATTCTACTAATAACATTTAAGAAATAAAAGTAGAATTTGTTAAAAGCGGATTCGTGTAATTTTCCACAAATTGTTTGTAGAAAGAATTAACAACATAGCAATAATATGATTGGAGCTTTAATTTAATTACAATTTTTTTATTTAATGCTATCTAAAAACGAAAACAGAAACTGCTTTTATAACTGTAGAAAAGCAGTCCTTTTTTAATGTAGAATACGCGACTTATAAACAAAATTTATATAACTGACACGCACAACAAGTCTATGCTTTATTCAGTTGAAGCAAGATTCGGAATCTTTTTAAAACCATCCATAATAATGGAATGTTTGAATTTGAAATTTTTTAGATTTCCCGTGTTGGGGTAATAGTGCTTTTGTTTTCTTTTTGAAAGTTAAGTTTAAAGGACAGCCTAGCGATGGGAATTTTTATAAATATTTTATTTTTGTTACATTTTCAGATTTAGCTACAATCATTATTAATCAAATTACAGATTTGACTTGAGAATTATCCCCAACAACCGATGCATAATCATGATATTGTAATCGAGTATCTATATTTATAAATCTAGACAGGGTTTGTAAACAATCTAGGGTCCCTGAATGGAGATTTTAAGTGAAAGTGCTTTAATACTGAAACCGCCAGCTCCTGAAGAATAATTAACAGTGATAGCATGCGATTAAAGGATAATACGTGTTGTAAGTTCAAAATTGTATCTTGGAGTGAAAATGACGGTTGTTACATAATTGCAGCTTGACGCTGAAAGCATTTATTCAGAGTAATGTTAATAGTGGCTGTTTAAGGAACAATCGTTTGAAATTACTTGATTAATGTAGAGATTAAATATTCTATATCTAGTATAAAAGTTAGAAAGTGGTGTTATACTAACCGATTTAAAATTGAATGCAATAGATTTTCGTACTCGGGTATCCTAGCCCGTTTTAATATTTTAGTCCACCACAAATATGAGCAATATGAAAGAAGAGAGAAGGTCCACGTTCTGAAGAAATAAAACTGAAAGGGGAAGGAAAAAACGGGAGATAGGGAGAGAGATAAAGAAAAAAAGGCAACATTCGACAAGAGCGATAATCAATAAATTGTTGACTTACTATACAAAGAATTTCCTCTCATATCAATTTCCCAAACTTCATTAAATTAGATCTAAATGGGCGTTATAAATTACTTTGGAGTAATGCTCACGAGTTAGCTATTTTTAATTGACGATGAAAACTGTCCACATTTTTATTTTATACAAACTTGGAATTAAAACGTAACCCCTAATTCCCAAGTCTTGCTATATGAGGTCTATATTAATTTTTTTTATTTTATTACACATATTACATATACCACATAAAATGGAAAAAATACATTGCCATACTAAAACCTTGCCATTTATGGTCAGTAAATTTTATTTCTTGTTATCTTTTTCGTATAAAACGTCCAATGAATGAAATAGAACAAAAGAATTTCTCCATTCAACAAGCGACATTTTTTCGTTTTACATTATGCTGAGCTATTGTTTACAAATTTTCTTTCGTTTCAGCTGAACAAAACCCACACATCGATTAGCACGAACAACACATACTCGTTTCGGGGAAAAAAGTATTAATTCAATGAGAAACATAAAACAATCTTTAATATTTGGAATAATTTTAGTAAACTTTCTTACCGTACAATCTGGGTCGCCTACGTAACAGAAGTCTCCTGAAACTGACGTGGGTACCCACAGGTGGTCCCCATTGACAGCCATCTCACCCCAATCCGGAGTGCTGCGAAGAGTTCGCTCTCCAACATCGCCTACTTGTTTCCTGCAAATAACGACACTTTTAGCTATACATGTATATTGGAGATATATCACACTTCTCTGATTTATTTATTGTTAATACAATACAAATTTAATGGGTATGTTGGCGTCGAGCGGGTATTTTTAACTTTTTTAAATTATAAATTTTCGATGAAGCCGAGACGGTCTTGACTAAAAGTTGGGAAAAATTTTAACTAATAAACGACAGTTTTTGAACTCTGACTTTTTTCTTTTTCAGAAATATGAAATCGTTCCAAAGTTATTTAACTAATCCTTGAGGAATTACATTCCGTGAAGAAGTACATACATATACCTTGAAATTAGTTTTCGATATGTTTTATTTAAAATGACTACACATTTAAAAATAACAAGCCACTACAGTTATTTTGGTTTAAATTGAATTGCGAAACACACTTTGATTAAATCTCAGAAATTACTTATTTTTCATTCTGCGTTTGTATAGTAACATAATAAACTAAAATACTTATAATTCTTGAGAAATAACCTTATTTAAAATATTGAATCATAGAACTGAATGAGTTTTTGTGATGTAAATAATGCGTCATTACTTGTGTTTAAAACTAATTTTCTCTGAATACAAAACTTTCTAGAATATGAGAAATTAAGAACTTTCAATTTTATAGAATGTTCTTTACTTCTAAATCGTATAGATGTACACGAGTTACAATGTTGTTTATGAGTTCGTCTCTATTCTTTGCAAAATACTCGTAGACATAGTGTTTCTTGTGCGTTAGCCTATATAAAAGACATCGCATGTTAATTCATATAAAGTATTTAGCCACGGCCGTTAATTTTAATCCAATTCGACAGTTGATAATATCATAAGATATCGTCTGGAGATTGTTCTTTTTATGCTCAAGCTAATATTTTAATTCCAATGCGTCTTATTGGACTAGATAATAATTACTCTAGAATTTTCATTTCCTGTGCACTATGGAAGTGAAACTTACAAAACTCCACGCATCCTTAGGCGTCATCAAAGATAGATATAGCAATTTTAATGTTGCAAGGCCTGCATCTCTGGTTATCTCACAGCAGGATTTAAATGAGCCTAAATACTTAGAATTAATGTTTTTGAAATAAGAGTTACTAGAATGCATTACATACGCTAGAACTGACGAGATGAACAGTTGTCATGATTTGGTGTGAATATAGTCTTTAAGGTCTTGCTTTAGTTGCGAGGAGTTAGACTGTTCTTGCCAAACATCACAAACGTTTTTACCACAGGCTATGTCTTTTTTGTGATAGTGAAAGGTTGAACAACTTCTTGGGTTTTTGTTGTGCAATTGGTCCAGCTTTCCGAAAAGGGCAGTCTTTCAAAAATTCACTACATCTCTTTCGAAAAAGACGAACAGCTACTGTATTACGCTGCAAAGTCGTAAGTAAATCTAAGTTTGTATAGTTTACTTTGTCTTGATCACTGCAGTTAGACTGCAAATAAATGAATGCAGGATACTGGGTCAATTTCTAAGACAACTTCAAGAATACATCTAGTCTGTGGTTTAGACAAGGTCCACAGAGTTGAGTTTCTTCCCTTCTTTTCTGATACTAAAAAGGTCGACTTAAAAAAGCTTTTTGTTTTGAAATCGTTCCGTCTTAGAAATTGGCCCACTGTTGTTTGGTTGCAGCTCCAATGGAAAGACCGAGTCTCGTCTTAAATTACAAATACATAATTTTCTAAAATGATAACAATTACGTTTAATCTCATTTTTCCTCGAAGTATAAAAAGCAAGCAGATTGTTGTGTAAACAAACATGCTTCTACTGGTAACTGTAAAAAGACCATTGAAGTATCTAACATTAGTGGTGCTTTCTTCATATTTTCAATGAGGGCATCGATTATGTCATTAGTCTTGTTCTCAAATGTTATCATATGTATTGATTTTATTATAATTTTAACAAAAATTATTAAAACTGCAAGTTTAATTATTAAATAATTTATATCAACTGTTTGATAAAATACACACAAGAAATATAGGATGTTTCCGAAAATAATAGATATAGCGAAAGTTCTAAATTTTAGTTATGATAGTTACTTGTATTTAAAAACCTTAAAACATTTTATATGTGATTGTGTATCCTCTGGTAACAACCGTACAAATATCATAATGATCTTTGTTATTATATTAAAAGAAAAAAATGACATTAATAAGAAAATGAGAAATTTAGAAGTTTTGGTTATAAATGAAAAATAAAAAATCGTGAGATTGCATTAATAGATTCCTCTTGAAAAATTAGGCCAGTACAGTGAAATCTCATTACTCTAACTCTAATAATAACCGAAATACTCCATAAACATATTGAGAATGGAATACGCTGTACAAGATAAATTGCTTTGGATTGTCCAGGTATAACTATAAACAGACAATTCAAACAGTATGATCATAATGGAATCAAAACACTCACTATGTACCGTATAAAGCCTTTTGAAATGACAAACACAAAAGCAAATAAGCTTCTACATGAACACAGTCTGGATTTTCAAAATTTATGTTGAGGCGTATCTGGTAAGTTCATTAAAAATCGTGTATCCTACCATAACATTTAAAACAAAACCAGAGTTTTCGTTTTAAGTTTTATTAATTATAAAGAAAACTTTGCTTCGTATTTCTTTCAAATATAAGGAATACTCACATCTTTGACGTTCATCCAGAACATATTCGCTATATTATGTTGCAAAATATTGATTCATAAAATAAATTTATTATGGATCTGCTACACATGTATACAGTGTTAGTGAAATGTAAACGTCTGGACTAATTAACTATACAGTGCTGTATGCATACAATTCATCTAAAATGCCCGTTATGTTTACATTGTTTTTATCAATGAATGACGTAAAAAGGGTGTGAGCTGTATACTAATTATGAAAGGAACGTCGCCGGCATGTCAGTGTCTCTAATGAAGATGGGAGTTTAATGAATTGCGCTGACGAGAAAAGATTCTTTTATTAATTAAACTTGAATTTTCCAAATTATTTTAATACGCCTTACTTTGGGAATTTCCCATATAAATCTTTCTCATTAGCAGCAAAATTAATTTTAAAAAATTGAAATTTTGGAATAACTCCACAACAAAAAATACAAAAAATTGTACCTGTACTTTAAGTAATTGTTGTAAGTATAAAAACTTCTACGTCGCACTAATTGACGTCTTCTGGCCACTGCAGTCATTGAATCCAATAAAATTACCATGGATGTAATTTAAGAATTCTGGCTTATTTGTCACTTTAACACTAAAAACTTTAAGTTATTTATGGTTCGGTTTCACTCACGCATCACTAAGGAATTTCACTAACTTTTAAACAAAATTTAAATTTTTTTCCCACTTGCAGATTTTTATAAATTTATAATAATAGTTGAGAGGTTCCTATTTGCAGCAACTCCAATAAAAACTTCTTGGTTATTAAGTGTTAGTAGTTGTGTGAAAGCTAACTATTGATCTGAGTCATTGCGGTTACGCAGATTTCTTATCAGTTGGAAATATATTATATAAATTAAGAACACGCTAAATGGAAACTTCAGTAGGTGTTCTAATACTTGTATTTATAATAACAAAAAATACTTCTCGCTTGTTTCTTTCGAAAGCATTCAATTCTCGTTCGTTAAGAGATTATGACCATGTAAGGTTTTAGAGGATGTGCAGCTAGTTACATGCATTCACCTACAGTACAATTGTCATAATCTTTTGTTTCATCTTTAATATTTACAATAGTTTTAAAATAAATTTTTAGTCTATGAGGAGTTTGAATTTATTTGTTTTTGTAAAAAGTCCTTTCTAATGTTGAGATATAAAACGAGGTTTAATAAATCATCACGTTAAATTTAATGAGGATACGCACTAGAGTAATAAAGCTTCCTTAAATAAACTTGCCATCAATTAACGGAAAACACAGAAAAGATTATTTTATTAATTCTTTTAAGAATCTAACTGTGACGTTGCAGTCGACTTTCTTGAAATATTCCAGTTTTCACTAATACTTGAATATCTACCGAATATTAGAACACTCGTTATTATTAAACCCACAAACGGATCTTCTGTTATGCTTTCGCAAATAACAACTAAACACATCTTGAACAAATAAGAAAAGGATTTAAGCTGTGACGATTCCAGCTTGTGTTCTATTCTTAGTGTCTATGTATGTTTTACACGTCGTTATTAAACATACGCTCGAGAATATGTGCATGTGTACTGATATTCAACAAACAGGAAAGCTTGTATACTCTTTGTGGTAAATATCGTCAAGAGAGACGAGATTAAAATGAATATTGAAAATATAATACACGTAGGTGCTATAAAGTTTATGTGTCATAAATATGAAAGAAAATTAATGTGGTAGTGGTTAATTTAAAGGTAAATTATCTCGGTATGAAAATGGATCCTAGGGTTAGTAATTTCTGAATTAATGCGCTACGCTAACATAGTAGTTAATCTTCCTTTTTTTGTTTTATAAACTTTTTCCCTCTTTTTGTATGCGCGTTTAGGATCGTACAAGCTTTAACACTTAAAATAAGATCGTCTGGTTACAAGTATATATAGAGGATAGGTAGTGGATGAAGATAGATATACTCGAGATTTAGATTTACTTTTTTTACAGTAGACCGACCAAATATTTAACTGTTAAAAAATAAATAACTAGAAAAGTCTACAATTGGGCATCGGATCTACCAAACTTATTGAGAAATAAGGAATAAGGTTATGTTGACTAAAAATCAGGACAGATTTACAAATTTACTTAATTGAGATACAAGTACGCTGTCACGCTACATTTCACGTGTAAGGTCAGAATCTGAAGCATGAGGCGCAAGCCAAGTACTGCAAAAAAGGCCAAGTGCCCGAAGAGTGACAGCACACGTGTATCGAACAAAGTATTTTCTGATAGTATACAATAAATGAGAAAAAACATTCATTTACTGTAAATTTTAAGGTTAATTTTAATAGATGTCAAATTCGGTACATAAATGGGAAACACATTTAGTTGTGTTACTAAATTAGGCAATTAGTGTGAAGTAACATAGTAGTTTGGTTTTTATTCAAACTTACCATTTAGCCACACTTTTCGCTTTCCGCTCATTTGCGTATACTTTTTTCTTACGTCCGAATGATTCAGGGGTTTTAAAGAACTATTTCATAATTTACGCAAAAGCGCCCATTGATGTTCCAATTGTTGTTGGCTGTATTTAAAAACCGGTTTTTTTATTCTTTCTTTTGATAATTTATATTAAGCGTAATTTCAAACTTCCTTTCAAGTTTCCCGTATGATTGTCCAAGTTTTGCAACAGCCGGGTTTAAAAAGTTTTCCTTCTTCCTTATCTTTCTAGCTTTTCTGACATAACTGGATAGTCTATTTAGCAGTATTTCACATTCAACCCTATTACGAATTGCTTTATAAGTAATGAGCGACAGTAAATAGTGTTTCACGTTCATCATGTTTTGTATAAAACTTGTCGATCAATTTTCTACGACTATCTTTATTAATTTGTTCCACATTCACTGTTAATAGCTAAGACAACCAACTTATTGTTATAATTAATTGTTAATGTGTGTAAAAATGTAAAAGGAATAACGTCCTGTGCAAAGGCTATTGCGTTTAATTTACTTAGATAAGAAGAGATTTCCGGATCCTTAATTAACGCATCCTTATGCTTGACCATCCGTAGGCGGAAAATAACGTCATTATTTGCAGACACATCAAAAAAGGATGTTATTATAAATAAAGCCACACCCAACGTTTACCTTTACATTTTCAACTGTATCAAGTGTTCCATAAAACAATAGCACACCAACCTTTTGTTTTCTTAAATGGAACACTCTACATATAGCAATATTCTTTACGGTATTGTAAAGGTCTAAACCTAGCCGTTTCGAGTTTATTCAGTTGTTTATTTTAAAGCGTCCTGAAATATTTTAGACTCATCTAGTGTTATCAAGACAAATTTCTGATGGTAGCGCTTTAAAAAGCGATAGGATAAACACTTATGCGTTGTATATCTGAACCAGAGCATTTACTGACATACAAACTGTATTTTCCTGTTATACTAACTTGTAGTGTATCCAGTTTTCCAATATCCAGAAAGACTGTATTGTTATTAGATTATTCTGTGTTTGCTCCAGTTTGATTGTACAGGATTTTCAAAACAGGCGTGACGAATTTGAAACTCTGTTCTTTATGTTGGTGTACAAATTTATTAGTGAATGTAGTATCGTTGTGATAGGCCATTGTTCGAGTTTTATATGCCAGCATTAATTTAAAAAAGTGGCGTCATACAGCGTAGAACAGCAGGTATTCATTGTGAAGCAGTTCCATAAGTTTGAAAGCGTAATATTTATTCAAAGAAATTACTGGCCATATTTTAATGTTAGAAATTCAGCAGTCAGGGAGTTTTCGTCGTATAATGTTAAATAAACAATAACGTTATCGTACTACACTATTCAAAAACTCCCTATTGAATTTCTAATGTTAAAATGTAGTCGGCGCTTTTTTAAAATACTTATTAGACTTTCAAGCCTATGAAACTGTCTCACGGCAATTACTGATTGTTCTATACTATATGAAGTCACCATTTCAAATTAAATGCTGTCATACACAACTCTAACAGTGGCCACAAATTAAATAAAGGTCAGATATTTCACCCTCTATTCCACCAATGTTCCCATTTTTTGTCTCTGCACACTTATATTTGCAGCTCTGGGAGTTTACCATGCCTACTCTTTTATGCGCGTTTTATGAAAAGTGCATACCACGCTGTGCTGCTTGCGGAGTACATGTCAAAATAGCAAGCTCTAAGAGTTGCTTTGAAAGAGAGAGAGACAGAGAGCAATAGAATCCACAAATCTATCAAAGTGAAATATTTTTTAATCTGTGCAGTGGCCGATTACGGTGATACCAACATAAACAAATAGATTTGTATACCAACACAAACAACAGAGTTTAGAATTAGTCACATCTTTCTTGAAAGCCTTTTTGTACACAGCTGTCTATTTAAAAAACGTTATATTAGCTTAAAATCTCACCGTACTACTGCACCATGGACGCTACTGATTCTCTTGTGAATCATTAATGTTATTCAGCTGTCATCGCTGATAATATTTTTCCACATACATTTCTATTTATACATTCTAAGGTGTCTGCAGTAAGTTTTCCAGAGTGTTAAGTTTCTCAACTAATTAACTTTGAGTTTCTTAAAACAAAGCATAGAAACCAAAGAGAGTTTAATCAATACACGTCAACTAGTGATCATTTGTTTTCTCATTGTCTCTTAAATACTAGCTCTGGTAACATAAAATAAAGAGGAACCTCTACTCGGTACTACATCTAAACCAATTTCGTTTAAATATTCTAAAAGAGAAAACTACAGGTTGCAATAGATACGGCGTGTCAAGCAAATGTCTAAGTTATTTGAAGACATACAAAAAACATGTTTGCTACAAGAAAATCAGTACGAATTTAGCAGCTAAATTTCTCATAATACAAGTTAAGTCTTAAGCAAACCCTCCGGAAATAATTAAATATTAAGTATGATCAAAGTAATAACCAAATACATATGTAGAAAAATCAGAATTCGCATGAGAATCCAGCCCACACAAGCTTGACTTTCCGGGCCAAGTGCTCTGCCAATTAAGCTAGTGAATTCTTCCCCAAGCGAAAGCTTAAGTTTCTATATGTGTATAGTAGATATACAGACAGTGTGTCCACATTTCGATACTCACTATTGGGATCTCGAAAATTGTAAGAGATACCAAGTCGCTTAAATTAGAAAAGATTTGGCTATTTTGGAGATCAGTTTACTTATGCTTTTGTCTTTTCAAAAAAGATCACGGCCTACTAGATATTTGCTAAAAACAAAATTATCTTATTTTTTCTAATACAAAGCATTTTTCACTTAGTGTGCCATGGCTTTAAACATATGAAAATCATTGATTTTTGTCAGACAAATTACGTTTGTTATGTAACAATTGCTAAAACAAAACAAAAGACGCTTTTAAGATACTTTACTGAGCATTCACAGATAGCATCAACTAAGCATCTAATGCCCCATAAAAGCGTATTTATTTTGTTTTAGCAATTTTTGCATAAAAAATGAATTTCTTTGATAAAACTCCACGACTTTGTGTGTTAGATGTCATGGCACACTATGATGAAAAATGATTTTCACTTCATAACTTGGTAAAACAAAAGAAGAGCTATGTCAAACCATGTTCACTGAAAAGCATTTAAGGTGTGCTGTTCAGTAATATGGAAATCAAGTAAGCGTTCCATTAGAAAAAATTTGGATTTACGTTTCACCGCCAAAGTAAAACAAAAGACAATTGCAAAAATAATTTTTTTGTATTTTGTAGTAAATCCTCTAAAACACCCTCTTTGTAGTTCTTTTCTATCTTTGCTCGTTCCTGAGATATTTCACTTTGAAAAAATAAGATAATTTTGTTTTTAGCAAATATCTAGTAAGCCGTGAACTTTTTTGAAAAAACAAAAGCATAAATAAACTGATCTCCAAAATAGCCAAATCTTTTCTAATTTAATCGACTTCGTATTTCTTACAATTTCCGAGATCCCAATGGTGAGCATTGAAATGTGGACACACTATATAAGGTAACTACCAATCAAACGTAGCTTTTGCTAAAACTCCCCAATACAAGCCCTGCACAAAACTTCTGGAGAAATAGAAAACAATTAAACAGAGATTTGACCTATTAACATCATTTTGTAGAACAATGACAAGAAAATAAAACAGAATAGTGGAGGTTTTAAGTTTCAGCGTCATATGAATCACTGTTTCTCTCGTCATTATTGCAGTTATAGGCTGAATATCGTCTAAACTCTTATAATTTTTTAATTTACTCAACCTAAATTATATCAAAACGGGACCAACAGAAAATTTACGATAGTCTCTGATTGTTTAGCTATTTCGACAGGAAATGCGTTTTCCGTGCCATTTGATAGAGAATATGGAATAATCTAGAAAATTAAATTCGCAGTTTGCTATACAATTTTGCACCCGTACTAGCTGTAGCATAATTATAGTCCTTTATAATAAACAAAATAATGGATCGATCCTTTTAGCCGTACTCAATGCTAGTGCAATTTAATTTTGTTCGTTTTAATTACTTGATTAAATGTCAATTTTTTAACTTTCTACTTAAAACGCAAAGCGAACTTAAATTCTCAGTGTTCATTTTTATTAATTATTATTGATTTGTTTGTTATTCCATTAGCTAGCAGATTTTTTAATTATAAATAAAGCAGAAAGGGTATCAGAATTTAATAGCAAGTTTTCAATTTATTTCAGTTTCTGATTGCTATTACAAATAATGTTAGGAAAAAAATGTAACAATCAGAGTTTGCTCAGACTTACAGGATGCAATTTAGAAAACAAAATGATAATATTTTAATAAACATCATTATTTGATAATTACTGAAAAACTATTGTTTTGTTTTCTGAAATGTCATTTTTACTTTATTCTTAATGCCTATAGTAGACATAAGTAAACTCTGATCTTAATACAGTCCAGTGTCTTTTGAAGCTCAGAATCACATAGACTTTAATTTTAAAACTTGAACCACACAACGTCACGTCATTGTTATACTATCAAACATGGTCGTCCGAAGGCAAAGATTCTATTGCAGAGGAATCGTAAACGGTGAATTTCATTCAATAAGATGTGTTTTTCATCAAGATCATCATAAGCTCTTATTTCCTCAGAAACCACCAACAAGGCGTTTTTATTATTGTTAGTAACAATTGTGAAACAGTACAGTACAGACATAAGCCGCTTTCTGTTCAGAAAATAGTATTCTTTTGACAATGTGATTCGTCCAATGTGTCTCTGTAAAAACAAGTAAGTTTATGATTGCAATGTTCAGATCAGAAACACTTATCCTCAAATAGTCAAATATCAGTACAAACGTAGAGGTTAGGTGAACACAAACACAGTTGAAAATTTTGCCTGACTTGGCAAATAAACTCGATTGGTTTCATATACAGACATATATCCACACGCATTATGACGTGCATACAGGGCAACCCAAATTGAGTAGGATAGTATGAGTAACTTTCTTATTATTATAGTTAGAGCTTTGGTTAAATGGGCACTGTTGTGCAATTTAGTATGTTGATTCAGATTTAGGTCAGAAAAGTTTAAATTAGTAAAAAGTTCTAAAATGAAAGTTGCTTGCTTCGATGAGACACACTTAAAAGTGATGCTAAAACAAAATTCAAGATGGCGGAAACATTTTTTTTTAAATTGGAGCCATATTGGATTTTTACATGATTTTGACTAAAGCTCTAACTATAATTACAAAAAAGTTACCATTCAATTTGGGACACCCTGTGTAGCATACGTTATGCAAAAACTTCCTGATATGTTTTCTGATATTTGACAAGCCTAAAGAATTAGTAAGCTCCTCCATCACGACAAAAAATCTCATAGTACATCAACGTATTTATTTGAATGCGTCAAATAAACTCTTAAGTAAATGTGTTGTGTTGACGAGTGTGTTTATAAGCGAAGCGAAGATATTTTCATTATGCTGCGAGTGTATCTGCGACTATGTTCATAATGGTATTTCCTGTGGGTAAATCCCTGCGTCTGTCTAATAATGTCTAACTATCGAGAAACCAAAGGAAATCAGTTTCGTGAACTTGAAGCAAATCAAGTCGATTTAATAATGTAAATAAAATTGAAAACCTATATGTACACATTTTCTTTAGACGAGAATCTATCAAAATCTAGCGAGTAAAATATAAAAAAGTAAAATGTAATCTACTCTAGCATTTCTCTTGTTACAAACGTTTAAAATGAATTTAAAACAAGAGCAAGTTTAAAAGCTCTTTTGTAACAAGAAAAGGTAATAGATTTTAAATGCAAATTAAGGTTGAAACTTTGTAACGAAAATTACTTAATTGTAAAGGTAAATTATTTTCATCCAGTCTTACCGAATCTGCTGCTATACTTTAAATGGTGATGGTTTTTAATTTTAAATTTCCTGCTTTTCTTATTAATTGCGCAGAATCAATAATCTTTTCTAAACATGATATATTTTGCATAAAATTTAAAGAGTTTTCTGACTATGTTTATGCTATTTTTTAATTAAGAAAGAACAACCTGTGTTGTTTGCAATAATTATGACCTGTTCGTTATGAAAGGTCTACATATCTTTAAAGTTTAAAGTATGTCAGTACATCATATCAAGAAGGTAATGTACAAGCAAAAAATATTCAAGAATGTTTTAACAAATAATTAATAAACAAAACACAATAAACAAAACACAAACTCAAAACTGCCTGCTTTTGATTAGTCGCGGAATAAAATTCTTTAATTCAAAGTTCAAACAGTGTATGCTATCCTTAGCAAAATACGAAATTAGATTCACATTCAAAGTTGACCAACTTAAGCCTCTTCAATTCCCTTTTTGAGAGATCGAATGGTAGTTATCATGCTGACCGGCATTTACTAAAGAATGGCTCTTAACTCATTCCATATAAAATCAGCAAAAATAAATTAGAATAAGTGGTTGCCGCATGAGTTTTGATTTTTATGATTTTTTTGCATTGTGTTTGTGCTGTTCTTTCAAAAACACAAAATTCATATTGTAATTTCTAAAAAACCTAGTTTGCTAGATATACTCAATTGTATCCAGTGAGGCATATTAAAATTGGTATTTTTCGTAATTTTTTATTTACTACCTCGTAAAGGTAGAAAGCTACAGTTGGATTCGTTTAAAGGTTTAAAATGTAACGCTTCTTGAAATGTACATTTTGATAAATAAATGTTGCACATGTGTATCGCAACTTTTTTGTTTATTTAGGCGAGTACTGTACGCCCTTTAATTCTTTGACACTTTATTAATACCCTGCATATGAAAACCCAGCGACAATTTTTGATATCTCTTACTAATTTTGATACAATACTAAATTTTTCATATGTTGGAACTTTGGAGGTCTTATGGCACCTGTAAACGCTTTTCAGAAATTCTGTAAAAATTCCTGATTACTTTTTCATAAAATAGAGAAACTCTAAGGAGTGAGACTCAAATGAAATTGATATTCAAAAAATAAGGACCACACCCCGTATACCTAGAAATCCATATTTTTAAAATCCGCAAAAGACATTTGCCTTTAGTTTGTTTTAATATAAGTGTGTTTGATATTTTGACAAATAACAATGCATTCTATAGTTAACATTTCTGTACGCATCTTTGAAAGCCGATAACTCCGTAATCAAGACGAATCGAGCAAGGATAGTTAGCAAGAATTTACTTTATCAGCTTGTTAGTTTGCCAATCTTATTTGAAAAGCGTTTTCTTCTAAATTAGCCGATTTCTCACTTTTTGTTTAGTATAAACAAGATTTTTCTCCAAAAACTACTATTCTTACTCAAATACTATAAATGAAACATGAACTATATTTTTGCTTCCCCAAATGCGAAACAATCCCAAACTTGGAAAAAATGCAACCGTATTTGTAGGCTTTGCTTTGGAGAATTATACAGTGAGCGGCTAAATTATGGAACGAAGTAAATAAAACCGTAATAATTTTTTTTATATAAAAACGCCGAGGCACGTCGATTTTGTTTTGTTTTTTACCGTTTTTCGTGTGCATCCGATTTTTTACAGGGTAATTCTAAAAAGCTGCACGAAAAAGTTATTTTTTTTTAAATGGAACACCCTGTATATTTCTACAGATTTGGATAAAACCTTGTCTCACAAATACAGTAATGTATATATTGATGGGTTTATCTTTAATAATAACGGAGATATAGTCAAGAGTGCTCAATAAACAGAAGTCAAAGAAATAAGTTTAATACATTAAGAACAAAGCAATAAATTAAATTAAATAGTATTCAAATAAATTAAAATAATTCATTTAAATCAAATGTTGGAAATGCCATCCATCAGCCTCTAGGCAATAAGCAAACCTATGAACACATTCTTCTTGTACATTGCGAATGACCTCTGGACTAATTCTACTCATTTCTTTACTTATTCGATTTCTTAATTCCTCTAAATTCTGCGGTCTGGTTACGTAGATTTTTGATTTCAAATAATACTATTTAATTTAATTTATTCGTTTGTTCTTAATGTATTAAACTTATTTCCTTGCCTTCTGTTTATTGAGCACTCTTGACTGTACCTCCGTTATTATTAAAGATAGACCTATCAATATCTACATTACTGTATTTGTGAGACAAGATTTTATCCAAATCCAAATATACAGGGTGTTCCATTAAAAAAAATAATCTTTTTTCGTGCAGCTTTTTAGAATCACCCTGTAAAAAAACGAATGCACGCGAAAAACGGCAAAAAAACAAAATAAACTCGACGTGTCTCGGCGTTTTTATATAAAAAAAAATTATTACGGTTTTATTTACCTCGTTCCATAATTTGGCCGCTCACTGTATTACCAACTAATCGCAATATTTTCCCAACGAGACATACATAGCAGGAAACGTGATCTTTTAGGCTTTCAAAAAACCACCCCAGTTCTCTGCCTCTATTATAATTATAATTTCATTATCTTTTCGTTTTCGGATTAAAAAGTGAAAGTTATAAACCTGCAGAAGGGCTATTTGCGGCACTGCGAAAATTGTGTCTAAGAGCAGTTATCCTGGCGATATTATGCTAATGGAAAACCTCCTGATTGTTTGACATATGACCATCATTCACATTTCATTAGCATAACTTTGCCAGCAATAATTGGCAAAAATCGTCACCAAATGGCGCTAAATCTCGTTAAAATGTATCGAAATGGCGGTAAAGGAGGGGGGGGGGTGATCATCAGCTACAACCGACGTTTCTGTCTGCTTCTAGTTTCTTAAATTTCTAAACAGGTCGCAACGATTGTATTTTTCTGCAACGCCCGTTTAAAATACAAGAAAGATGAGACATTAGTTATCTTCTTCTTTTATCTTGAGTAAGCTGTTAGTCCGAGGTATTTCGGGATTGTTACTAAGCAGGTATAGCAGCTTTAATTTATGCCCCAGCACGTTCACTTCTTCATTCGAAAACGGAAAATTATTACATTTTAGGTACAGATTGTTTGAAGAATATAAAATTTTACCAGGCTTTTCTAATTCATCTGAAGAACAATGTCCTCTTGTTAAAGTTTGCAAACTATCAATACTAAAATCTATCATTTTAAGTTATTGTTTTAACTTTATAAATAGCAGAATTTGCCTTAAATTGGACACCCTGTTTATACATGTCTTAACATACGGGGCATTTAAAAATGCGCGTCTAGTCTTTTACAAATTTTCGAAAACGTCATGTATCTTTCTTTTGCACGTCAAGTAGTAATTTACTACTTCTCTTTCTGAAACACCCCGAATGATAAAATAACTTCTGCTAGTTAATCAAATACAATGGCAACAAAAAAGTTGGAAACATAATGAACTTTCTTTGCTACAAATAATTAATGCTTGTGTACATCATCCAGCCGTATACCCTACGAACCGAGTGATTTCGTTTTCTCATTCTTTTCTATTTCTTACTTTCTGAAAGAAATCTACGAGTATTAGATAACTTTCTGATTAAAGTAACGACAATTTAACAGAAGTAAAAAGTCTGTCCAAACCCTCATTTCTTGATTGAAATACTTTCTTGAAGATCACTTTATTATCTTTTTGCACATTCACACGCGTATAATAATATGTATCAAACTTCGGTATCAAATTCGAACGTACGGAAAAAGAGCATTTTAAATTATATTGATATCATTTTAAAAGTTTTTTGCTTGTATTAATTGGAAATCTTAAACCACCGCAAGACGTGCACGCTCACCGATATTCAGCGAAACAGTGCCGGTCGACTTGGTGCTCTTGCTACATTTTCAATAGAGTATTCTATACTTATCAGCAGATCAATGCCCACGTTACAACTGTAGACACATACATAATACAGGACTGTAGCAGGAAATTTTTGGTGAATCTTTGTAGTCAATGCGGAATGTGTAGGCGTTCGTGACGTCAACTTAACAAGAAAGAAATCTGTATTTTACTAGTATTTATTGAACAGCAAAGATTTGAATGATACGATTGATTTTAAGCAGTCGTTTTACAAATTTATAATGATGTTTGATTAACTAGTAGGAATATGATGAATTTTAAATGAATAGATGTTGGTCTTGTTTACGTCATTTCAGACATTTAAATTATAAAGATCAAAGTTAAAAAACACATTTTTATGAAAATATATAGTAACTGGATGAAAAGTTTCATTTCTGAAGACATTTTAAAATTTTTAGCTTTCAAACTGTCAGAGTTCAGTTTTAAAAATGTTAAATAAACATTTGGTGCGAAAGCGTTTCCAACGCTGTAAATAAATTATTCGAAGGGACCATGTAATTGAAGCATGAAATTTCCCTAACAGTTTCGTGCATCATATCGAAAATTTTTAATTGTTTTTAAATTTTGCGAATAATTTATAATAATTTTAAATAATTTGGTATTGGTAATTAACTGTAGAAATGTTATTATAGTTAAGTTTTTAACGTGACCTCAAACGTATAAAATTTTTAATCATTATTAATTCTGTCATTTATAAACTGACCGGCAAAAAAACCGGCCACCCTGAAATATTTCCAAAACCATTTTAACAATTATTATTTTAACCAGTGATTGTTATTTGATTTAAGAACTATTCATTGTTGACATAGGATGAACAGATTAGCTAAAAAAAGAGGCAAATTAATACAGAATTAAATTTAATTTAAGCAGAAACAAAAACAGTCTAAATACGATACTTTCTTATTAATAGTATATTATTCAACGAGCACATAATGTAGGCTATTATTCAAGAGGATGAAGTTTACACACTCGCCTTCGGCTCGTGTGTAAATCATCCAAGTGAATAATGCCCATTATGTGCGAGTCAAAGTCGATGAAAGTAAACAATCTTCACAAAAAGAGTGTTAGACCTGGAATACAAAAATCCTCTGAAGACGATGTCCAAATTTTTTTTCTAACAATAAATAGTTTGAGATTATAACAATTTCTATTTTGTTTATATCTGTAAATAGGCAACCAACAAAACACCGCCAGTGAATAAAATCCATACAATTCACTAATGTTTTATGAGTATGGTTATATCCCTATGGTTACGCTTATAACGACTATATTATTGAAGAGTCGAAGATAAAAACAATAAACGTGGCTGTTTATAATGGACCTCTTGATAATTATTAGTAGTGTGTGTGTCCTCCTCGAGCTTGAATTACATCATTCAACCGCCGTGGCATTAAAATTAATAATTTTCAAAGCGTTTTGCAAAATATTTCAGGGTGGTCGGTTTTTTTGCCGGTCAGTTTATAACTGTTTCCTGCAAATATCAGAAAAGTGATAACTTTCCTGGCTCACAAACGTCAGGGAAGTGTCACTTTACCTGTCTAGGTAGGGAAATTCTGCACCTGACTAATCTCATCATTGCCAAAAACACAATTAACAACATATTTCCATCAAATTTAATTTTATTGCTGTTTTTGCTTTTTTTATTTTACATGCTTGTATCTTTTTAATGAAGTTTTTATAATGCAGTTGCAGAAAAGATTTTATACATAATCAGGAGAGTGTCTTCACCAGGACTCGTAGGCCTCCTTGTCCTGTAAGGTATCACTTCTCTGGCTGATTACTTAAGTAACTAAATATTATGGGATCGAAACGGATTTTTTATAATGTATCTCTAATAAAGTAATAACTGATAACACTTACGTAGTTTTGTTTTTTTTTAATATAAATATAACAAAAATTGTGTTAATTCTCCGTTAATAATTAATAATAAGTAAGTAAATTGAATTTATCAAAAGTGTAATTTTCAAAATACGCTTTTCTTACACTGTATATTACAAAGGAAATGTAGTGTATTAAAGATTCTTATTAATTACGATACTGGCTTTACGATGTTTTCAAAGTGTTTGGAAAAGTTTATTTAACAAGTTATAGGACATAAAAGAGAAAAGTTTCATGTTGTAAAAATATTTCGTCAAGAGGATGGAAGCCTAACGACGGTGTGTTTAAATAAGTTTTTAATTATTCGCCCAAACACTAATTATAATTTAGTTACGAAATTAACTTGGTAACAAGTTTGTTTTATCTCGTTGGAATATGGTTTCAAAATTCTTTTAACTATATCCTCTGGATAATATCGAATTTTTTCAACATAAAACCAATAAGGTATTATGATCATAAATCTAAACAGAATTAGAATCCGTAAAAACTACTACACTAAAATACTCGATGGATCGTATTTGACTGTTTACTTAATATTCCAAAAATATCATTTCATCAAGGATATGCAAGTATGTTGGATACAGGAGCACTCAATAAGAGATATCTGTCAGATTGACTGAATGTAAGCAAAACCCTTTTACACATGTATAATCAATTAATCTCAGGAAGTTTAAGAAGAAAATATCAAATTGCTGGGAACTTTTAATATCTTGTCACAAAAAGACATGCATCACATTTCAGTTTGTTATGAATTTGTCTCCATTATTATTTGTCGAGAATCATCTTAAAATGACTTCACTTTACAATCATAAATTTCTGAAAGAATCGCGTTCTATTCGTGCTGTATATTTCTTTTTGATTTACATAGGTTGGTGTGCGAATAATACCTTATAAACAAAATAAACTGAAATAAAAAGCTACATGTGAAGCAATAACAAAACCGCTTTCAGGAAAAAGCCAATTTAAATAAATTTAGCCGACGTGCATTTCCAATATTGTTTCATCAATAACATCGTCTATTTTATTTGCATACATTTCGAAATAATGTTTAGATTTCTGCTTTAAAAAAAGAAATTACCAGTGAAGCGATCGGTATGTTTATAATCTGTTTTAGGCATCTACTAGATACATTTGGTTGCAGTTTTAGCTATACTTCGTTTACGATGTTTCTGGCTCGTAACAGGCCATGTTATCATTTTGTTAGGTTGGAAGTGTTTTCTTTTTTTTTGAAAATTGTCGTACCTGCGCTGTTGCACGATCAGAAATTTTGGATAAACGATTAGTTTTGTTTTGTTAAAAAGAAATCAAGTTTTCCTTCTATTTAGTTACAAAAAAACAACAGCGTGAGGTTAAACTGTCATAAAATCATAACCTTAAAGCACATTAAGCGTCAATAAGATTTTACAAGCCGAGTTAATAAATAAACAGTCCGGTTCACAATACTCAAACTGTCATTCTTCCACAGCCATACGACCCAGAAACATCGTAAACGCTGTATACACAACTTTCCCATTCTACCACATTTCTCGATATATGTTAAATAATGTTATAAACTTAATAATTCTAAAGAGAAAAACCCAAGAAAATAGATTCATACATCATAGTTATGTTTTATCCAAAGCCAATATTTATTCGATAAGCAATTATTAACAACAAAAGTGTTATTATACAAATAATCCGTACATAGTACCTACATTAAGTTTAAGTGAAGCTCTGTTTACAATAAATAATTAAAACCGTACCATTACACCGTGTTATACAAACATTAAAATGGACTGATAATAAATGTAAAAGCATAAAATAGAAATCAAGTCTAAACTTAAATCAATAACAACTCATAATTACAGTCTTGACATTTGAAATAAATCTATTATGTATACATTTCTAACCACAAGTTGACTTTTAATGGTTCAAACGTATCATTTAATCTTTGTTATTTTAGTGGGGAAGCTTTTTACAAAATTCTACTAAATAATTGATAATTCTATTTGCTCAGTCCATATCAAAATAAGGTATCCAAAAACCCAAACAATAATAACAGCTGGCAATTTCGAAAATAGGCAACACATTTTACATCACCTTTTAAAATAAAAAAAATTGAAAAACAATATACAAAGTGTAACAAGTGAAGTCTCATTTAACCTTGATTTTTTTTAGTGAATCGTTTTTTTAATATGTAATAAGTAATAGATGGAATTTTGAAAATGAAACCTTTTTTTGTCTACTCATACATTTATTTGTTGACACAAAATATTTCTGCTTTTTTTATTATTTAATTTCTTATTTACTATATATCATTTGGCAACCACAAAGATTTGCTAACAACACACTATGTCGTATCAAAGAAAACACAGAAAAGTGACAGGTAAATTAATAAAAAAAAGATTAGAAACTTAATTCTGTTATTTTTAAGGTGCAAGTCGACTAATATAGATAGTATGACGTAACATCAAATAAGATGTTTTTCTTAACATAGAACACTACTTCTTTTGGATTATTTATTGAAATAAAATTTAACGATGGTGATTAGCACAAAGAAAAAAATGTATTAATGTAAAACAATACCACAAAAGAATGTTAGTAAATGACCCTAGAACCAACCTTATTTTAAAGACTTACACAACGTCTACAAAAAGAGTTACTGTATATTGCTTGTGTCCAGGATCAGTAACTACGATTATGCGATGCTAATGAGAAAGCTCCTAATTGATTGATTGTCGTATGTCAATCAATTAGAAACTTCTTTATTGACATGGCGTCATCGCGATTATTTACTGTCCCTGAATAACAAGCATTGTCTTTATTCATGTACCTTTAGTATACTGGGCTTTCATTTGAAAACTTCCCAACTTGAATAACTCTCTAATTAGTAAAATTATCAAAAATCGCTGAAACGCTTCAATTTTGTTTGGAGGTGAACATTTAATAACATATTCTAATCAGATGGGAAATCCGCCGATGCAGCACTCGGTAGAATAGTACATGAAAAATCTCATTTTAATATTTCACGCTGATTTGGAGATATTATTTTAAATGGAATTTCGACATCCTGCATCTCGTAAACAATACATTTTTGGTAGAAGGTTTATGCATACGATTTGCTGTAGGTATTTTGAATCGCGCTCTTAAATACACCACACCCTGTATAGTTTCTTTACTTCTGTTAAAAAGATCGATTTGGTGTCATTTGAATGTTGGAAAACATGGTTTGACAAATTTTCGATAATGTATTGATTAAAATTAATACCATTTACAGGAGTTTGGAGTTGCTTCTGTATTCAACAAAACTTTGGCATTTTTCCTGACATTGTACAAGATTGCTTCAATTTCTTTTCCGTCGCTTGTTACAAAGCTTGAGTCGCTTGGCCCGGAATCTTGAATATACAGTGTGTCCCCGGATTGATTTCATTATAGGTGTAATTGATCAAAAATTTTTGAATCTCGTTTTGATGTTTTGGGATACTGCCCTGCTTAGTCTAAAAAGAATTTCAAGCACATGTTTAGTTTTTAAAATCCAAGACGGTCATGACACTTGAGAAAAAACCATTTTATATTGAAGCAAAGTGCCATTCCGGTCAATAATACGGCAAAACGTTATTAAGGAAAGTTGTTTAGAATATGAAATTACGGCTATAGTTTTTGATTTGTATTCTTGCATTATAACTACAGAAAAAAATTCAAATTGAGTAATTGTTATGTATTTTCTTTTTTTTTGAATACAATACTTTATTAAAAACTTACATTAAATTTTTTTTGACAACTTATACAGAATACTTCTTTTTCTGTAGTTACAATGCAAGAATACAAACAACATACTGATCTAGTCAAAGTGATTCGATATTTGTGTAATTTTGTATATAGTCATAATTTTATATTCTGAACAACTTTCCTTAATAAGATTTTGCCTATTATTGACTGAAATGGCACTTTGCTTCAACATAAAATGGTTTTTTCTCAATTGTCATGACCGTCTTGGATTTTAAAAACTAAAAATGTGCTTGAAATTCTTTTTAGACTAAGCAGGGCAGTATCCCAAAATATCAAAACGAGATTCAAAAATTTTTGATCAATATACCTATAGTGAAGTCAATCCGGGGACACGCTGTATATTCTCAACAGTACAATAATTTTCAAAAACCATTCAAACACTTCTGTTAGTTGGTTTAGAATCCATCTTTCTACCTCTTATTAATTTATCTGCTAGATAAATACAAATAACATGGTAGTCATTGCTATTTATTTGCGAATTAAGAAGAGAAAAGACCGGCCTTTACGTGATTGTTAAGTACAACTCGATTTTGTTGTTGTGGTCGTCTGAGGTGGTTGATGAGACGAAGTGTTTCTTTAGATAGAAATACGCAGTTTTTATGTCTTCTTGGTCGTTAAACTGGTATCTTGACCGTGTCAGTAAAAATAACATAACTGTATCGATATTTTTAGTAAAATCGATTAACGATTCACATTTCTGCTTAGTAAAAAGCATTGCCTGCTATCGGCGAGAACCTTCATAAACGGCAGACATGAGTTGTAATATTTCGATTTGACTGTTTACAAGAACAAGCCATTGGTTGTTGAATAAAAATAGGGATATAGCATGTATATAAATTAACAAAATATAAAAGTATATGTGAGAGAAGTGATTCTGATCGGATATGAGATGAATTTGTTGAATATTTCGAATCAGGTAATTCTTAATCGATTACCTTTGTGATTGTGTTAGCTTGCTCATTAGTTGCAAAAAAATTGTGGATCACGTTAATGTTTCTATGGAATGAGTTTACTCTTTAAGCTGGTGAAAGAGGTGCAACTGTTGTAATTTTAAAAATCCACGCAGGACGATAGATCTCGTTTCCGAGAATTTGGCACATTAAACAAAATGATGATCGGCTGAAAACATTGACATAGCGTGAGTTGGGTTTACAGTAATTACGAGTATGTTCATAACGTTGCCAATTTGTAAACTGATAAATGTCTTTATTTGTTTTTTGTTTGAGCTCGACGTGAACGATACAACTCACGTCGCACGAGAACCATTACGAATTATGTCGTTTTCATACATAAAAAATAATTTCAGTTCAATTGCCTTATGTAATCAACATCAGAATTTTGCTTTATAGTTGCACAAAAATTTATTTTGTATTACTGTGTTTAAAGATAAAATATGCATACGTACATCAAACATTATGCATTGAGTTACTTGTTTTCTGATATTCAAATCGTAAAGCAAAAACAGAATTTCAATAGGTAAGTCTTAGATTTTTAATTAGTTTACCTTGGAACAAGCCGAACTAGCAAATCGACAAAACGATTAGCCAAATAATAAAAGATAATTGAAAATATTGAAAGAGAGTTGGCACGTTACAATTACACCGTTTTTATGTAATAAAGTTTTATAATAATATGGTTTGAACAGGAAAAATCAATTCGTGTGCATTTTTTATTTTACAACGTATTATACAACATTATACCAACTTTCTTTTCCGTTTAATTATGTATTTCTTAGAAGTCATAAGGGATGACATATCAATTTCATTTAACAATAGAGAAACGCATAATTGATTCCGTTATTTATAACTATAACCATTATAACGGAAAACTATGTATATTTTCCTCAACTCTTGAGCCAATTTGAGTTTGCTAGATGTAGTAATTTTGAATTTTTTGCTACTAATTTGCTTATAATAAATAACTCCAATTTTGATTCAGGTTTCTAAGAGAGACGTAATAGTTATTTATACAGTGTGCTGATAAAGTATGGAACAAATTCAATAACTCAGAAAATATTAACTTTTCGAAAAAAACAAAAAAGGGTGTAACGATTTAAATTTTTTGGCATCTTTTAATAGTATGCACAAATCAATGACGTCATAATTATTTGACCAATGACGTCATCGATATTTTTTTTAAATGGCAACCCCAAAATAGTTTTGCAGATTATTATTTGCCATTGAATTCTGTGTAC